>PVKC010004982.1:0-34279 GCA_004027635.1 Crocidura indochinensis | reverse complement strand
ATAAAAAAGAAAAATAAACAGCATGAAGCCAGGCAATGACCTGTCATGCCATGCAGCAGAAAAGAGACCGGAGCAACATTATGGAGGAGGATGTTGTATGAGATGAAGTTCAAGGTACAAGGAAGTAAGTCCATACAGAACAATGAAAATCACTTGAAGAAGCTGAAAGTTTAAGGAGTTTAAAATCATATTAAATCATTTAAATATCAAAAAACTTCTAGCTATATCTGAACTGGTGATATATAAAGTGAGAATCAGGTGTTAGTGTAAAGGAGTACATGTTTACTAAGGATAATGGGACATTATCTATAGATGCTGTAAATGTTTTAAGTTTTTTATCTGAATGATATTTAAATGAGTACATAAGGAAAAATTAAGTATGTTAAATATGTTCATATATAGTAAATATATATTTATATGTTAAATATGTTAATAAATATGTTATTTATATATTAAATATACTAATATTAAATATATATTAAATATACTGTGTACCATAATGTAGGGGTAAAGCATTTGTTTTCTATGCAGCCAATCCTCAATAATCCTTGGCATCAAATATGGTCTCCCAAGTTCCAAGTTCTGCGAAGATTGATCCATGAGTACGGAGGCTGTGTGGTCTGAAAAAAATTGTTTAATTATTTCTCTATCCTTCACTGTTGCTGTTATTACAAGAGTTCAAACTCTTGGTCATAATACTATCCCACTTTAGTAGTGGTGCTCAGACATATTTAATGACATTGCATTAGAGATGTAACATTTTATTGAGCTGCTGGAACTACACTCAAGCAGGGAGTAATGGAATGGGGTGTGTGGTGCAGAATTTAACTTGGCCTCATGGACCTCAGAGTTATGCGGTCAATTCTAGCAGCATGTGCCACCACCAACCCCAACTCCCAAATGAGCTATCCTTGGAGCCAAAAGTGTACACTAGTGACATATATATTTAATCTGCATATTTTAAGTAACCATAAAACTTCATTTGCCATATTTGTAGAAACCTTTCAATTTGTAGATATCAGTCTTGTTATTACTGATGTAACATTATTTTACAATGTTTTAAGGGTACAATATTATGACACCATACATATCACCTCTAAAATGCCAATATCTTTCACTATTGATTAGTGTACCATTTCAGCCCTCTCTATTTCTATCTTGATAATTTCAATTCTGCAGTCAAAATTTAAGGGCTTGTTTCAAATTATATATTGTGGGAGACATTATTCAGTTTTAACAAAAAATAGTTTATATATTAGCATATATATCACTAGTTTAAAATTTATTTCAACATTTTTGTGGATGGCAATGCTTTGCTCCATATGATGCTATTTGTAAAAATTGACTCTACACATTAGAAAACATCCCTGGAATAAGTAAAGAGTTAGCTCAAAAATTAACAAAATATAGAAATGGAAATCATATTTTAAGACATCATGTAGCAATTTGATATTCTCTTGTACTTTTGGAACAATTTGCTATGTTTGAAGTTCACCAGAGGATAGTAGAGTTTATAGTATTATGGATATAATGCACAGAAATCACTTGAATAGTTAACTATAGAGATGGAGAGGCATTTCTGAAGGTTAAGTACATGTTTAGAATGGAAGCCTCGATTAGATCCCTGTATGTCTCTGAGCACCACTGATCGTGGTCCCTAAGCACAGAGTAGGGACTAGCCTGAATAGCCTTCAGGACATCTGTAATAATCAAAACCCTAACCTCAGAAGAAGAAGAAACTTTAAAACCATATACAGTCCCTGTCCCAAAAATAGCACAGGTCAAATATAAAATGTCTTTTGTTAAATCATGAAGTTAAAGACATTTTATTAAAAGTGATATGGCACAAATGTAATTTTCAAAGTCCCCAGATTGAAAGGTCTGGGGAAGTCCCTCTGCTACCATGAGAAGATTCTTAGTCTATTTAACCACATTTAAAACATTAAGTCCTATTCTACTGCCTATGTTTCATATCTCATCTTTATCCTACAGGTAGAGAAAGGTTAGCATTCAATGAAAGGAATCTAAGATAAGCAAAACAAACAAGAAAAGAGAAACAAAGCACTCTTCTTGAATTTCAAAAATAGCAACCTGGGGCTAGAGAAATTGTATAGCAGGTAGGGTATATGTAGTCAACCTATATTTAATCCCCTGCATCACATATGGTCCCCTGAGCGTTCCAGGAGTAATTCCTAAACACAGAGTCACAAATAAACCCCTGAACATTTCTGAAAGTGGCCTAAATACCTTTAAAATTTGCAGCAGCCCTTTGTGAACATGTTCTGTGAATGCTAGATTGACTAGTTATAGCTCTGTAAAACTGTAAAATCTCTCTTGGCTCATCTACTTCAAATACTGAACTACTCCCTATGATTCAAGTGGGCTTAGCATTCTTTTTTTTGTTTGTTTGTTTTTGGGCCACACCCAGTGACGCTCAGGGGTTACTCCTGGCTATGCATTCAGAAGTCGTCCCTGGCTGGCCTGGGGGACCATATGGGGCACGGGGGATCGAACCGCGGTCCATCCAAGGTTAGCGCGGTAAGGCAGGCACCTTACCTTCAGCGCCACGGCCCGGCCCCGGGCTTAGCATTCTAATCCTTTCTTTTCTCATCTGTAAAAATAGAAGTAATGTCATTTATCTCAGAGTATGGTTATTAAAGTATGGTTAAAATAAGTCAGATGAAGCAATCACATTGCCAGCTTTGAATGCCTTCACTCCTCACAACCAACTGCTGGTCACACTGTTTCCATTGAAGAAGAACATAGAGCAGATCATCTGTTTAAGTGACCTGCACAGGCAATGAACTTTTAAGACTCTAAGTAAAGATGAGTCATAATTCCTTATGAAATGAGCACAATTTAAGTGTCTCTTATATAGAGACCATATGATTTGAGTTTAAATATTAGAAATTAAACAGTAGTCGTTAAATGTAATCTCTTGGTACCTTGATAGGAAGATGGACACTCTTAGCAGAAAAACCTTTCTTTTCCTAGGAAACAATTAAATTTTACATCCTCCTTTTAATGACTATTGACTATCTGGAGACAGAATTAAAATAGTGGATGGCAGCATAAGAACTTGACTGCAAAAGCCAGAAGAGAAAAATAAATGTTCTAAATAAAAAGGCAGGAAGAGACAGGAATTATTCAGTAAATGCAAATCAGAAACAGGAATTATTAGGGGATGGGGGAAAAAGGATGAGAAAATATGGCATGTAAGATTCTGAAGTTGAGTAAAGGTATTTTATTTAATCAATAATTTTTATATATTTATATATTTAAATTCTGGGAGATTTTGTATGGCCCAAGATGTAAATATCTTCCTTGGTCTCCCCTATGGAATTAAAACTAAATTCTTTATTGTTCATTAATGCATTAAAAAAAGATTAGTCAATAATAGATTATATGTAAATATTTACATTATCAAAAATTGTTTTATTATACCTTCCACTAAATAAATGTTAAACAAATACTCAAATACAAGTTTTAGGAGGTATCATATCATTATATGCTCAACTCTTTCCTCAATTCTGCTTGTTTCACTAATATTGAAAAGAAAAAGAATTCAGATTAAGAAAACAGAGATAGTCAGAGGTCAGTCAACATCTAAAAGAGAGAGAGATGAAGATGCTGTTAGTCTGAGAGTATTCAAATACCTCTATGGAATGAAAAAAAAACAAAGGCTTTTTCAAAGAAATAGGAATAATAACCATATAAGAGAAAAGAGTAGAAATTTTAAAAGGCAAAGAGAGTGATTATTAATGTCAAATGTATACTAAAATACAGTGAGATCAGGGGAAATTTTTCTGTGTGAGAGCAAAAAATTCATCTCAGTAAAAATGAGACCTTCAGAGAGATATATCAGATTAACCAAGAGACTAATTGAGAAAGAGACACTTCTGGAAGTCAGAAGAGGGCAATCCGAGATTACCTTCTCTCACCTGTGAGCTCTTCCTCTGCAAGTTTATCAGTTTGGGAATTTCAATTTGTTTTATTTGAGATTAGAACTGATGATGCTCAGGGCTCGCCTCTGACTCTGTGATCAAGGATCACTCCTCGTATGGCACTGGGACTATATGTGGTGCTGGGATTTGACTTTCTTTTAAATTTTTAATATTTGCTTTGCTTACTTCACCCTTCTTTTCCCACTATTGGCATGCTGCAATAACCAGTGGTCATGAACAAGCTTGATTGTGTGGCACATCTTAGCTGTGTGCACAACAAGGATCTCCCCAGTGGAGCTCTGGTACTCACAATTGACCAGGAGGCCTTATGATGATCACATATATACTCACCAGGGGTCACCTAGTAAACCCTGCTCAGAACAGTTACACAAAATTTAGTTGCTGTTTTCACAGACCTTTCTCTTTGATTGCTATGCATACACAAACCTAGGTGCACGACAGCCAGAAGTCACTTGCAGCATTGGGCATCACAAAGATAAGGGTTTTCAGGAACAAATATTTGAGCTGCCAGAATCAAGTCCTAGGCATGTGACAGCACAAGGACCAAATGTATGACCTTACTCTTGCAAGACTGGTGCTTCACAACTGACCCATCTCCTGGTTCCCATATTGACTAATTAATTGACTGATGATTAATTGTTGTAATATTAATTTATATGGCCATATTATTTTAGGGTATAATTTTACACATCTTCAAACTGTCTATTATCATTACACAGTCACCTCCAAAGTATCAATATTTCAACAGACCATTAGATCACACTCACACACACGTCATCATCATCATCCCTACTAGGCCCACAGATTTGTTTTAGTTCGTGTCTTTTACCTTGTTTTGCTTTTTTTTCTCTATATGAAGACCATCTGCAATTTGTCTTTCTTCTCACTCATTTCACTTAACATAGCCCTGTACAGTTTTATCCATGCTGTATTAAAAGGAAAAACTTTGCCTTCATGACTGAATAAAGTTTTATTCTGCATATAATCCCCATCTTTTTTTATCTTCTAATTTGTTGCTGGCCATTGTGCTGTTTCCAGAACAAGGTAAAATAAATTGGGCTGCAGTGAACATAAGTACACACAAATCTTCTCAAATTAGTATTTTGTGATCTTAGGTTAGAGTAGATTTTTAGATCAAATGGAGAACTATTGGTTTTATTTAGAGTGTCACACTGTCTTCCATAAAGTATGCATCAATTTGCAATCCCACCAATGGTGAATGAGGAATAATTCACTGCTGGTGTTTCTAAGTTGAGATATTTCTCTACAAGTCAGAAAATACTTGCAATTTCTGACCATTTTTATATAAATCACTCTCAAAGGTATAGGTAGTATCCTATTGTTACCTTGATTTGCATCTCCCTGATCGGGAGTGATAAACATTTTCATATACCTTTCAAGGTTCTTTTTTTTTTTTATTGAGGTTTGTGAGAGCATTTTATCTCTTGGATATTAGCCTTCTGTCATATGTGTGGTTGTGGATATTTTCTCCTATTTAGTAGGATGCAGTTTGGATCCAGTGAGGTTCTACCAGTAAGTAGAAAGAAGCCTTTTAGTTTTAAATAATTATTTGTTCATTTTTAATTTTGCTTCCTTGAAGTCAAATGCTCAAATATATCAATCATAGAGGTTAATTTTATGGATTTATTTGCATCTTCTTTGTGTTTATTGCTTGAGATCCAATATTGAACCTCTAATTCATTCTGTGCCAACTCTCAACTATCTGGATCACTATTTTATGTATACACAATATAAGATAGTGACCCAGATTTATTCATGGGGATAGCATATGGTTATCCTGTTATTCAACACTATTTTTTTATTTTTATTGTGGTCAAAGTGAATTACAAATATTTCACAGCAATATTTATGGCACATAGTGATAATGAATAAGGGGCATTCCCACCTCCAATGTTGTCCTCCCTCCACCCCTGCTCCCAGCATGCATCCAACTTCTCCCTCCTTTACCCCCAATAATATTGTTCCCCCTTGTACAGCTTGTTGTAAATTGGGTATAGATTCTGTTGTCATTGACTTTGGATTTGATATTCAAGTCTGATCATTTTTATTTCCACCGAATGAACATACGACTGTCTGGTCTTGGTACCATCCATTTTTCACCCTTCAATTATGAGGCTGATCAAGGTGATTCCAATATATCTCTCTATTGGAGATATAAAAAAAGATATGGGAGGAGTCTGTCTATAAATAAATATCCATTTGGAAGAAGATAGGGAAAAAAGGTGAAAAAGGTAACAAAACAAAACAAGACAAGGCAAAAAAAAACAATAAGGGAGTAGCAACAAAAGTACATAAATAATAAAAAAGAATAAACCATATAACCAAAACCATCAGCTATGAAGAAACATCCAAACAAACAAAAACAAAAATCAAACACAAAGACAAACAAAAAATACAGACCAACAACTTCTTAAAAAAGGGAATTCCCTTGGCCTAAGAGATACAGGGTTTCTCTGCCCTTGAAGCATATTGCCATGGAAACAACTACAGGCTCCATACTCACTCGTTTACACACCCTAAGATCTTTTTATGGTGCCAGAAAACTTTCCACTCGGATGTGGGTAATGACATCCCACCTCTATAGCTGGAAATCTTGTTATTTGCATAGGTCATAGGGTGAAGGCTAGAATAGAGTTTTTCTTTATGGTTCTAGAAGTTCTGTTCCATCACTGTTGTTGTAATCAGTCTTCTGTAATTAGTGGACTTGGTTTTTGCTCAGATCCTAGGATAGAACCTAGGCTATAGTCTTTAAGCATGCTTCCAAAAGTTCTGCTCAGTTTCAGTTGTCAAAGTCAAACCTCTGGGATTAGGAATCCTGGTTTTTGTACGAATCCTAGACTGAGGCCTAGGAACTTCCTCATTGGTTCCTTGATAGGTTCTGTCCAGTCCATGTTTCTCAAAGTCAGTCTTCTGTAAATAGCGATTTTGGTTTTTGCTTAGGGCAAAGTATGACATGTCTCCCAATTGTATCATACCGTTAGGTGATGAGATAGGGCAGCCCTCTCAAGTTGTAGCTCAAATTGTTGCTATTTCCTCATATCAGGATGTTATGTTAAAAGTAATGTAACCAACACCATTTTTATGACATTTTCCTTTCTCAATGTTATGCTCTTCATCCCTTTTTCATAAATTAACTCTCCAGATATTTGCGGATTTAATAATGGGCATTTGATTCTATTCCAATCTTTATGTCTATTTTTATTTCAATGCTTTATTATCTTGATTACTAGATTTTTTTGTATATAATTTGAAGCCATGAAGTATGATGA
Organism: Crocidura indochinensis; assembly: GCA_004027635.1. Lineage (NCBI taxonomy): Eukaryota > Metazoa > Chordata > Mammalia > Eulipotyphla > Soricidae > Crocidura > Crocidura indochinensis. The sequence goes on along the minus strand of PVKC010004982.1, from coordinate 27,024 downwards.
TGCCACCATTTCTCTTTTGTCTCAAGATTAGTTTGGCTTTTTAAGAGTCTTTTGTGACTCTAGGAAAATTTCAATAAAATTTGTTCGGCTTCATTAAAGAATGTCACTGACCAAAAACATAGTTCAAAGGGTAAAGTATATGTCTTCTGTATGAGATTCAGTTCTTTCTTTAGCAGGATATAGTTCCCCAACCACTGCTTGAAGTGACCCACAAGCACAACCAGGAGGAGTAGCACCTGAAAAATACCAGATATGGCTTAAAAAAGATTTGGAATGTTGATAGAAATTTGATTGAATCTTTATGATATTGTGGGTAGGAATAGAATTTTTACAATGTATCTTTCTAATCCATAAATACATAAATCAAAGACCTTCTGAGTAGTATAAGCCAGGAGTACAACTCTACCTAACACACTTCTTCTACCTTTAGGACGGTATTCAAAATACCCACAACTACTTCCAAACATGTGTTCTATTTACATTTCTTTGGATCTATGTCCCTTCCAAACTGCTTTATCTTTTTATTTCTCTTTTTCAATGACTATCATTTACATAAAAGCTTCAAAGTAAGCTGGACTTCTTCTTCTTTCTTACTTTCCAAATAAAGAGCAAACCAAATAAAGCAATACAATAAAAAGATAACTATTATCTACAGTCCTCTTTCCCTTTTTCAACTTGTTTTACAGTTTAAACATTTCTCATTTAGTTTATGGGTCATTATGACTAGTTTCTTTTTCAAGTCTAGACTTTCTTGCCTTCTTACATATAAACCATTTTATAGTTGGGGACTAGTGAAAGTAGAAGTATTTTTTTGGACTGAGGCAGAAGTAAAAACCATTATTTATGATAAGAATAGCTATATAGAAATATTTATAATTTATGTTACTACATAATCCAGAAATACCATATATTAGGTAGCGATAACTTTTTTTGTGTGTTAGCAGGAAATTTCTGGACTGACTCCAAACCACAAATGAGTAGTAAAAACTATTGTTCTGTATCACTGCCACAGTAATATTTCTAAAGCATAAATATATTTATGCAAATAGGCTATATTTAAGCTCCCCATTAGCATCAATAATTAACATGAATATAAAATATGAGAAAAATGGAATTGGAGAGATAATATAGTGCATTGGGTACTTTCCTTGCATGTAGCCTGCGTGGGTTTGACCCCTAGCATCCCATACACTGAGTGCAAAACCAAAAGTAATCCCTGAACATCTCCAGGTGTGGCCTAAAAGATAAATAAATAAATAAATAAATAAATGAGAAAATTACTCTATCTTTGTACTTCAACTTCCATTCAATAAAAAGAACTCATGCTAAATTTTGCTACCAATAACATAAATTGTGTGATGATTAACTCTACACTGCTTCCCAAATCTAAGTCTTGGATAATATAAATGTCAGATAAACTAGTTTTAACTAGCATAATAGTAAATCATATTTTATAATGTGATACTAACAATGTTAAGTGTATGATAAACATCCTGGAAAATGTTCTAACATTTTAATGGCACATGTCCCAATAATAATGGTTATAGACAAATACTATATATATACATATATATACATATATATATATACATATATTCATTCTGGATCAGTTGCTTGCAAAGCAAATGCCCTACCACTGTGCTATTTCTCCTGCCCCATAGTACTATATTTTTTATAATACATTTTACTGAATTTGCCACACTAGGCATGTAAGCCTAGGTTTAAAAAAAATTCAACTTTTGGGCCTGGGAGATAGCATGGAGGTAAGGCGTTTGCCTTTCATGCAAAAGGTCATCGGTTCGAATCCCGGTGCCCCATATGGTCCCCCGTGCCTGCCAGGAACAATTTCTGAGCATGGAGCCAGGAGTAACCCCTGAGCACTGCCAGGTGTGACCCCCCCAAAAAAAATTCAACTTTTAAAACACAAAGTGTTTTAAAATGCATTAATACAAAAAAGAATTTAAAAGGGTTCTCACGTGGGGCCAGGGAGATAGCATGGAGGTAGAGCATTCATATCTTGCATGCAGAAAGATAGTGGTTCGAATCCTGGCATCCCATATGGTTCCCTGAGCCTGCCAGGAGTGATTTCTGAGCACAAAGCCAGGAGTATCCCTTGAGCGCTGCCGGGTATGACCCAAAATTCAACAAATAAATAAATAAAGAATAAAGAATAAAAAGGTTCTCACAACTCTGAAAGATGCTGGACTTACTGATTTATTAAACTATAAAAAGGAATTGGTTCTCTCTTTGAACCTTTCCTAAGATCAATGTCAAGCTACTAAGGGCAATATATCCTTATACTTTTAATATATAAAAACGAAACAGAAGCTAAAGTTTATTAAAGATAGCTACCACAGACTGGCAGATCGAGGTTGCAGTGGGTATATCTCTACTGAAATCTCTGCATAAAATTTTTGGATACTGTAGCAGGCACTAAATAATTTAATACTTGAATTTTAACCACATTATAACATGAAAATTCAGCCAATAATAATTGCTATCAATTCAATGCATAGGATCCAAGTGAACTGAAAAATAACTGAAAAGGGAATCATTTCTACGTTTTTTTTTTCTTGAAGGCTAGATTGTCATTAAAGAATCTTTTTTCTACCTGTCTATTTTTAGTTATGTGGCTTATCTCTTTCAATGTAAAAGATCCATTTAAATATTCCTTCTAAGCAAGGGAATAAACCCACACTAATTATAGGAGCACAAAAAGATTTCTATGGCCTACTTTATCTCATGCCACAGAGGAGGACCTGCATAAAAATTTTTTAATAAAATAGAAATAGTAAAAGAAGTTTTAAAATTTGGTGGCTTTAAGCCAGTGTTTCTTAACTAGGGGAAATTTTGTTCCCAAGAAGTTATTTTTTCATATAATAACTGAGGGTTTCCTACTCCAATCTCTATCTCCAATGCCCAAACTGAAAACCACTCATTCACAATAGATATCAGAAATATTTACTTGAAAATTTCATTAAAAAATAAAATAAGATTTTAACACATTGTCATCACATCATCAATTTTCTTCATATTCATTATCACTTTATGTTTGGCAGAGAATAACAATCTGAGAGCAGAGAACAAGAACAAAAATTAATTAAAATTTATCTCTGAGGACAGTCAGCATGTTCATACTAGGCCAGCCCCATAGACTCACTCTTTGTTAAAAAAAGATGTAAACTAAACCATGAAAAATCATGGGTACACCAGCTACCATGCAACCAAGAGCTGGCAATCTCAGAAGAAGAGGGCAGGCTAAGCCCCACCATTCCAAAGCCACATCTGCTGCACCCATCACCCATAATTACTGCTTTGCCTATAGCACTGCCTCACCATTCTAATTTTCTTCAGAAACACCAATCTGATCTAACTTCAGGTATGCTGGTATTTGGGTGATATCATCAGGACTCTTTTGGAGCGAATGCAGCAAACCCTTGCCCTACATCCTCCTTCTCCTGGAAAACCTAGCAGCTGCTAACATACCTCTCAACTGTCTCAGTACCAATAAGAGTGCTTTGAATTCCTGGACAACTTCATTTGTTTGATGCTTTCATTCTTATAAGTTTTCAATTAGCAATAATCGCGCCTCGGATAAACCTCATTGGCTACAATACTATCACTACACAAAGCTGCTTTCATTCCTATAAGGAACTCATCAATTTAGATGCTAGTGTGTATCTGTGGTTACTTAATGTTCGGAAATAAATGGAATAACAGAATGGAAATCTAACAAGAGTTCACTAGACATTTTTTGCCATTGGCTTAATGACTTCATTGGAGATACAATAATTTTCACAAATTTGCTTGCCACTGTACTTCATTTTTTGTTTGTTTTTTTTTGTTTGTTTTTTTGGTTTTTGGGTCACACCCGGCAGTGCTCAGGGGTTACTCCTGGCTCCATGCTCAGAAGTTGCTCCTGGCAGGCACGGGGGACCATATGGGGCACCGGGATTCGAACCGATGACCTTTTGCATGAAAGGCAAACGCCTTACCTCCATGCTATCTCCCGCGCCCCTGTACTTCATTTTTTTATTTTGTTTTTCCTCTTCCTTCTTTTCTATTTTTTCTTTCTATACTTTTGAAAATAAATTTGCTCTCACTTATATGGAAACAAATGTATTTCCTAATAACCTAATTGGAGATAAAATAAATTACACAAATTTGTCACTTTAATTCTTTTGTTCTTTTTAAGTTTTCTTTCTCCTCTTCCATTTTTTCTTTTTCTTTCTACCCTTTTTAACAACTTTGTTCTCACTTTTTGTATTATGCTCAATTATGTCAACTATGTGCTGCATCTTCTTTAAATAAAGTAAATATATATACATATACCTATATATATATATTTATCACTGTGATTTCACAGAAACTGAAGGTGGAAAAAAAGGGAGAGTTAAAAGTCAAGATGATTAAGGCAAAATAATTGTCTTCTAATTATGCCTTGTTTCATTACACCAAAGTAAATGAATAAAGAAAATCTAGAATTGAATTCCAGAGTTGTATTCCAGCTCTACACTCTGCTGCCAAGAAATAGGCAACAAGTTCCTTCTTTGAACCTCAACTTTTTCTTTTCATGTGTGGAAATAATTAGAGATATCTCTCAGTGATCTTTTTCCACTTTCTTCTATGTGCAATGCTGAACACATGATTGGATTACATTCATTTTCTTATACTCTTCCTTAGTGAAAAATTATGTATCTCACAACAGAGTTTTCCATGTTATGAATTGTCTACATAAAATAAATTTCAAATGTTATATTAGTACATGTATCTCATTTCATAATCAGAAGGTATGCTAACATATAATGACTTACCTTTCAGAAAGGCATCATGAGGATTTATTATCTTAAAGAGGATCATTCCCCTCATTTTATATCCTGATTATAACTCCAATATCTACTCCAAATAAACCATTTCTCTGTATATAAGAACATCCAACAAATACAGTCACCAGGTCTGCATTTGGCCAGTTCCATAGGCTCACTTTATTCTCAAAAGAGATCACGACATGAAGCTCATCACAGAGTGGTGACTGCAGTTAGAGGAATAACTACACTGAGAACTATCAAAACAATGTGAATGAATGAAGAAAGTGGAAAACCTGTCTAGAGTACAGGGGACGTGGGGTGGGGAGGAGGGAGATTTAGGACATTGGTGTTTAGAATGTTGTACCGGTGAATGGGGGGTGTTCTTTAAATGACTGAAACTCAACTACAATCATGTTTGTAATCAAGGTGTTTAAATAAAGATATTAAAAAAAAGAAGGGTCTATTCAAGTACTTAAATCATTAAATGGTACTATTTCCCTTTTGGTTATTATTAATATGGTAATTATATATGGTTTGAATGTTATTACATATTTTAATACATGTGTATTTCTTTATATACCTAGAAATAATCATGTATATTATTTTACATTTGTGCCCTATTAACTGTTTTTTGTTTGCTTAATGGTGTTTTTGACTGCCTCAACTATATAAATTTTAATGAAGTCTTAAAAAATATAGATCAATGAAGCTCCTCTAAAGAAGTGGAAATTTCGGGAGCCGGGAGGTGGCGCAGGAGGTAAGGTGCCTGCTACCTTGCCTGCGATAGCCTAGGACGGAACACGGTTCAATCCCCCGGTTCCCATATGGTCCCCCGTGCCTGCCAGGAGCGACTTCTGAGCGCATAACCAGGAGTAACCCCTGAGCGTCACTGGGTGTGGCCCAAAAACAAAAAACAAAAAACAAACAAAAAAAAAGAAGTGGAAATTTTTAAAAATATGTCAGAGTTCATTAACATCTTACTTCTTCCTTCTCTTTTTGTTTTGAAAATATGGGCTTTGAATTTAAGGAGATAAAGAACATTTGAGTTTTATAGAAACTGAGTCTAAAGCAGATTGATTATAGTTTCTAATAAAAACTAATATAAACTCTCTTCAAAAAAAAAGAAATAAAAGAAGAAATGTAAACCAAGAGGTGGATAATCATGAATAGGCTGGGAGCACAGCTGAAAGCTGGCAATCTCAAAAGGACAGGTAGGCCAAGTCCTGCCCTGCCAAAGCCACACCAGCTGCACCCACTACCAATATTCAACATCTCTTAAGTATGATCCCATGTTTTCTTCTATCCTGAGGTTTGCCAGAGTAAAGCACTTTAAATATTGAGGTTATTGGGGCCAGAGCAGTGGCGCAAGTGGTAAGGTGTTTGCCTGCACGCACTGACACATGACAGATTGCGGTTTGATGCTGGCATCCCATATGGTCCCCCAAGCCAGGAGCAATTTCTGAGTGCATAGCCAGGAGTAGTAACCCTTGACTGTCACCGGGTGTGGCCCAAAAAGCAAAATATAAATAAATAAAAATTGAGATGTATGTCTCTATTATGGGTATACTTTGGTAAACACCCCCAAAATAAGTCAACAACATAAGAATGTTACATGTAATGCTTTACATATGAGAACAAAGGTTTGAGGGTGCGTGGTCTTTCATCATTGTCTTCTATATCATTGTTGATCTTGCATTAAATTATCTACAAAAGGTTTCTTCCTTTTCTACTTAGAATTTTTTTTCTATGTCAGCTTTTGAAAATTTTTGGAGTATTCATGTTGTATTTAAAAATACTGTTCTGGATCATTTTGTCACAGAGTAATCACACAGAGAGTTGATTTAGAAAAATTCAGGAATACAGACAATCTTTTTCCTACAGAAAAAGGATCCAAGTTCTATCACATCTTGCACTGCGGTTGATTTTTGCTGTTGTAGCTAAGGATGATAGTCTGAAAAGAAGTTCATAATTAATTTCACAGCTTCTTTTATGAACTAATTCCCAAATAGTCCTTCAGCAGTCTTGACCTTTCCTCTGCCTCAAGACTCTAATAAGAATAATAAAATCTCATTCTTCTTATTTACTCACCTCCTTCTTTATATAAAGCCTTCTGAGCATTTAATCCTCATCATTGTAATTGGTTTTTCTCTTTTCTCATAGACACCAAATAGAAGTTAAACAGGAGTGACTGATTTGTTCTTTTTTATTTTCAGGGAGCAAAATAGTTTTATATAACAAATTTTACTGAGAAAAATGTGAGGTGGGCTGGAGAGCTAGAACAGTGATAGGGTGTTTGCCTTGCACGCAGCCAATCCAGGACAGATGGTGGTTAGAATCTCACCATCCTATATGGTCCCCTGTGCTTGCCAGGAATGATTTCTGAGCACAGAGCCAGGAGTAACCCCTGAGCTCCACCATGCCACCGAGTGTGACCCAAACTCCGCCCCCCAAAAAAGGAAAAATATGAGAAGTAAAAAGAGAAAATGTGTTCAAGAAAATACAGGCTTCAAAGAGCAAGTCAACAAGAAAGCAGAGGCATAGAGAGGTATATATTCAAGAGAGAACATGGGCTTGAAAGAGCACCTAGTTGGTTTGTTCATAATAATGGATATATCATTGGCTATAGCCTACTCAATTCGAATTTGTTGAAAGACATAGACCTAAAATGTATGTCTATATGCACATATAAGTAAATTCAATATCTAGATACATGAACAGGAATGTCTTATAAAGTTATATAATTAGGCAAAATAGATTACTACCTATACTAAGGAGGTTCTGAAAAAGATCATCTTGACCTTTGAATAATGGAAGGTAGGGACAATAATTAGTTAACTCATTTCATAGTAAAGGATCATAATGGCTATGGAGAAAGCCATCAGAGCATATTAATAGAGTACCAAGTAGGCCAACTTACATGAACCTCAATTCTTGCCTAAAGGTGAAGTCATTAGCTTCATTTCTTTGAAACTAGAAACTCTGAACCAACCTCAAAGTTACTTTAGAGCTTGGAGAGTGACACATTTGAAAGCTAGTCAATTATCAGTGAAAGATTCTTAGAACAAGAACATGGGACAAATACATACTAATTTAGAAAAATGCAAATCTCCTCAAAAGTGCTACAAATGAGCTGACTTAATTTGAACAGTAACAGAAAACAAGAGAAATGTTTTAGTATTTATCAATACTGTGTTTAGCAGTAAATATTGAGAAAGAAATTTTCCTGACAAGAGAAGATAATAGGACATTTCCACAACTAGGTATTTAACACAGTTTTTGGAAAGTGAGATTTGGAGGTCATTTTAGATCTGTTCAGGGCTTAGTCTTGGTTTAAAGCCTGAGGGTCACTTTCTGCTATGCGTGGAGGACTCTGAGGTACCAGGGAGAGGACCCAGATCACCTGTGTGCAAATATGTGTTCAGCCCATTGAATTATCTTTCTAGCCCTAAAAACTAAAAAAATTTAGGGGGAAAGTAAGGGGAAGGATGTGATTTGTCAGTTTTAGGCTCTGAAAATATTGCCTATAATCTCAAACTTGAAAAAATATCTTAATTTTATTTAGAAACAGAAATTTTATTAAATTATATTAAAAATCCTAGTTTATCTGGTTCAAACCTCTCATTTCACAAATAAAGACCCAAAGTCTAGTAGGCTGATTTGTTAAAAATTATTAGTGGCTTTTTTTTCTTTACATTCGTGACAGTAATTGAAGTCAGGTCTCCTACATTTAAGGTATATGACTTTAAACTAAACCTCATCTCTGGTGATTTGTCCTTATTATTGATTTATTTATAGTACTACCTGTTTCAGAAAATATTGAAGGCACTTGACAAAATAAAGAGAAAATAAATATTCAAACAAGATTAAGGAAGAATGAGAATATAAGATTATCTTCAATTAACTAGATTCAATTTGTTATTTAAAATTATTTTTACTTTATGAATCTGCAGATACAATACCAATTCAGTAGAGATAATACTTCAAACTTTGAACTAGGACATACTGTTCTTTTCAGTACAGTATTCAACAAATTACACAAAATATTCAACCCTTTTTAATAAAATAGGATTTATGTTAGAAAATTTTACCTAACTATAAGCTATAATAATAAATATATCTTTGACTTCATGATTCTTTAACTTATGAGGCATTTGTTGGGAAATAGTACCATTACAAGTCAAGGAAGATCTGTATACTGGGGAGAACATGGCAAAATGTATAAACTTTCTAGTATTCAATAATATAAAGAAAGATTCGTTTTATTTCATGATTCTATGCTTGTAAATTAAGAACCAAATGTTCAGAAAGTTAATGATGCTACATTATCTATCCAAAGATTAGTGAATAATTTCTCCTTTTCTTAGAGAAGGTCCTGTGCTTTATCAAAAAATATTATATTATTATATAGCACTTTCTGATAACATCCCCCCCCAAATAAGATGATGGCACAACACTAGAGAAAATTTCAGAAAAAAAATGAGTCTTTGGAGGACTAAAATGTTTCAGACATATAATTCAATACAAGGATAGAATCAAGAGAATAGAAAAACAGTTGGACTGCATGTCCTTGAGGCAAAGCTCAATAAATAACATTTTCCTCTAACAGAAGTATGATAAATCCTGAGTAGGAGTGATTTGTCAATCCTTAACCTGCCCTATCATGGGCGGGTTCCCTTTCAATATGGACCTTCGACATATCAACTCAGTCTCCAAAGCCAGATCTAAGAGACTTCTTAAGCAAATTTCAAACATTCTTGATCTGTCCCCAAGCTGTTAAGTTTCATTCATTTTCCCTCTAGAATTATCTCAGAAGCATGCCTTTTCCTGTACCCTGAATTTCTATACCAATCTTTCCCTCTTTCCAAATAAACACTCTCCCTTCAAGATTTCCCCAGAACCTCTTGAATAAAATTGTAGGCCCTTACCATATAAGAATAGACCTCACATTATTAGTCTCTGTCTCCCTTTTTCATATGCACATTTTAGTCTTGCCTAAGATAATAAACATAAAGTCTCACCTGAAACAAAGATTGGAACAGTTTTTTAGCTGCCCTCTGACACAGTTGAGGGCTTCCTATATCAGGACTTCTCTGACAAAACTTCTAAGTGCACAGCTTACTTGCTTACACTTACCTTGCTGATCTTCAATGCCTCTGTGCATCTTAGTGGGGAAAATGGAACCAATAAGTCCATGATTCTGTGTTAAGTGTCATCTCTTCAGCTAATATAAAATTATAGGAGCCTTTTAGTTTACAAAAAAGATAAAATCTCATATTACTCACATTCTATATATCATGTGCTTTAATAGTTGACAGATATAAGAAAATAAGGAATTAAAGCCTGAGAACCTCTTGTGAAAATTGGGAAAGCTATAAAATACAATACTGTAATTGATTATAAATTAGAGTGTGATAATACAACAATGTAATAAATGGAAGGGTTTTATCCAGATTTTATATAATATATTATTATTTATTAGTGTTATGGAACAAATGAAAAGATTAGTATAATGGGTAAGACACAACTTGCAAACTCGGGGTTTGGTTTCTGGCACCCCACACTGGAAATGATCCCATTAGGGTCAGAAGTAAATCTTGAGCATAGTCCTGTATAGCTCAAAAACAAACAAGCAAAAATATAAAATTTTGGAATACTTTTTTTTTTTTTTTTTGGTTTTTGGGCCACACACGGTAACGCTCAGGGGTTACTCCTGGCTATTCGCTCAGAAGTCGCTCCTGGCAGGCACGGGGGACCATATGGGGAACCGGGGGATCGAACCGTGGTCTGTCCTAGGTTAGTGCAGGCAAGGCAGGCACCTTACCTCCAGCGCCACCGCCCGGCCCCCAAAATTTTGGAATACTTGCAATGGAAATGTCTTTTTGAAAAATAAAGTTCCTGTACCCTCTCTATTAAGAACTATGCCCATTTTGGGGGTGGAGGTGCTCCATGAGTGGTGCTCAGGAGAAATTACTCCTCCTCACTCTGTACTGAGAAATCAGTCTTATAGGGATCAGTCTTATATTATGTGGTGAGAATCAAACCCAGTGGGCTGCATGCAAGGTAAGGAATCAACTTGCTGTCTATCCCTCCAGTCTTGTGTCCATAAATGTATAAACAAGTTGCTGAAACATTGGCATCCATTACTCCTAGAAACCAAAAACAAGTATCTTCCCTAAGACAATTATATATTAAGAAATGTACAAACACAGATACTTTAGGACTGATCCTAAAGACAGAGCACATAATACCTATTCAGCACCAGTAGCAGAGCCCTTAAATCCTTTATTTTTGTTTAAAGACCACACTCAATAGTATTGAGGGATTACTCCAGTTTGGTGCTCAGGAGTGACTGCAGATAGTGTGTAGGGGACTAGATGATGCTGGAAATAATACTCCAGCCTCCCACAAGCAAATATGCACTGAAACTATTCGGTTCGCTCTCTGGTCCAGAAGGCTCAAACTCTTTTTTTTTTTTTATCTTGGTTTTTCGGGCCTTGGTTTGATGCTCAGGGGTTACTCCTGGCTAAGCGCTCAGAAATTGCCCCTGGCTTGGAGAGACCATATGGGACACCGGGGGATTGAACCGCAGTCCTTCCTTGACTAGCGCTTGCAAGGCAGACACCTTACCTCTAGCGCCACCTCGTCGGCCCCATGGTTCAAACTCTTAAAAGGGAATTATGGGACTGGAGAGATAGTATTGCTGGTACAGTGCTTGCCTTCACCCTTACACATGACCAACCCAAGTTCAATCCCCCAAACCCTATGGTTCCCTAAGCCAGAGTGACTCTGAGTGCAGAGCCAAGAGTATGACCTGAGCAAAGTGGGTCTGGCCCAAAATCCAAAGAGTGAAAGAAATTTATAGTTCTATCTTCACCTTAATCACATTGCATCCTGTTTATAATAACTATCCATCGCTTTTCATTGTACATATCAACATTAAATATATGTATGTATATATTTGATAGAGAAAGATATATCCAAAACACAGGATTAATAAAATTCACTAAAGCCCTTCCATTTGGAACAGGGCAAGTATTTGAGACATAAAGATGAATTTATAAAGGTTAACTTTCATGGAGTGAAAATACACTGGGTAGGGTGCTTGTCTTGCATGCAGTTGACCCTATATGGTCCCCCAAGATGGTCAGAACCAGGAGTAAGCCCTGAGCACCACCAGCTAAGTGGTGCTCCCAAAAAATTTTTAACTCACAGGAAATGAATTCCTAGAGTCTTCTCTGTTTAAATCTATAGATGGAAAATTTAATGACATCCCCCAAAAATAAAACAGCTCAAAATTCAGTCATCTTTATTGCCATCAAAAAGGTCTGAATTCTATGCTTCTTTTTATTTTGCAAATAGGCTCCAAAGTTTGTGATGTCCTGTCTGAGAATCAGTGCCTGTTCAAGTGCCAAAAATGAGAGATCTAATTACTGATGGAACTCACCTGTGAGTCCAACCCAGCAAGAGCAGCTCCCAGGGTGCATTTCCAGCCTCCTAATGGTTTTGATTCAAAGAACTCCCTGAACTAAACTGATTACATTAGGATTTCTGACTGCAATGGTCAAAGTAATATCCACAGGATATGACAGGAATTATGATAGATATCTGAAACTGCAAGTCACAGGATAAAATCACTTTTCTACCTGAGAGTTCTGTTCAATATAAACCTCAGAATATATCAACAGTGAAAAGTTAATCTCTTCCTACTGGAAGTGATGAAGATATACAAGATATGACTGCCAGAGAAAATAAAAGGATTTTCTTTTCACTCAGACTAATTGGAGATTTGTATATGATCATGAATAGTCCATTGGATTGCTAAATATTCACTAGAATGACATGAAAAATACTTATTAAACTTCACTATATTTATTACTAAAGATGGAGTATCTCCAATATCTCCCTGACACAAAGACTGTCTTTCAAAGTGTCTTAAGGTTTGAGACAATGACAAAATGTTCCTATTTAACTGACACACACAAATGGTTGTAGAAGCTGAGAAGATACTTCAACAGACTGAACACATACTTTGCATGCAGGCAATTCAGCTTGAATACTTGGCACTGCCTAGTCCTCAAATCACACAAAAATCTAAGATGGTTACAGTATATAGTCCAAATAATGATAATAATGTGATAGCGTAACCGAATAAAATGGTTCTGAGCTAAATGCTTGCTGGGGTCACCCTCACTGCTGGGAGTACCACTGACACTTCAGAGACTACACCACATTTATTGCCATTTCTCTATAAATGATACTTTTTAAATTTCTTCAGATTTATTGAAGTCTAATCTAAGTCATTAAAAAAAGTAAAAACAGGAATGGAGAGATAGTAAAGCAGTTAAGGGGTTTGCCTTGTACACTACCAAACCAGGTTAAATCCCCAGCAAAATATGCAATTCCCCAAACCCTGTCAGGAGTGATCCCTAAACACAGTTAGGAGTAAGTCTTAAGCACAGTGGGTGTGTTTACCCACCCCACCCCCAAAAATAAAAAAAGAAATGAAAGCAAAATAGCATAAGATAAACTTTTAAAAAGTGGGAAAGTTTTTCCACATGCAAAAAGTATTTGAGTAATGCCATATTTCTCCTTATCTTTACCATTAAATTCCTCAAGTCATTTGTCTAAGGAGGATTAATATCTACTTAAATAACTGTTCCTAAATTATTTTAGTTACAGAGGACTTACTTCTAACCAAAAGGAGACTACTACAATAAACAAATATACCTGTGTATTGTTATATAATACAATCATTAAAAAGACAATAGAAAAATATTTTATTTCAGGGAAAGCATAACCATTTGCTTGTTTGGTCTGAGACCATTCCTCATCCTTCTTCGGCTCTGTTCCCTCACAGAGACTGCTTCCTGAGCTTTTTGGTATGCATTAGATTCAGATAATGAAAGGCATCTGCATAACACTGAGTGTGCTTGTAACCAAGTGTCAGCACAGCTTTTCCATAGATCTCCTGGTTTCTCTGTGTGCCTCACCCAACTCCCATTAACAAACAAGGAATTTCATTTAGGCAGCAACTGCAGTTAACAACAGGTTGCCTTTTGTTTTTCACACTGTGGAAACCTGTTCTGCACTGAAAATGCTGAGGTATTCTGAGCCTGGAGAGATAGTGCAGTGGGTAGGGTGCTTGCCTTGTACACAGTGAACCCAGGTAAATCCCAGCATCCTTTATGGTCTCCTGAGTCAGTCAGTTGTAATTCTTGAACGCAGAGGCATAAATAAGCCCTGAGCATTGCCTTGTATGAACCAATCACGTCCACACACGTGTGCATGCCCACACACATTCAAAATGCAAGAAGATATTCTGCAATATACTGCCAGGGGTAAATATGTGTGTGTGTGTGTGTGTGTCTGTGTGTGTGCGTGTGTGTGTGTGTGTGTGTGTGTGTGAGAGAGAGAGAGAGAGAGAGAGAGAGAGTGAGAGTGAGAGAGAGAGAGAGAGAGAGAGAGAGAGAGGAGAGAGAAGAGGTTATAATGGTGAGGCTATAATTCTCCTTAAGCAATATCTGAGTTGGGTGGAATAAAAAAATGCAGCCCCTTATAAGGTGAACTGAACTGAGGTTCACCTTATACCTAAAGTGCTCCATTTCACACCTTCCTATAACTCCATCTTTTTCCTTACCTGACTTTCACTTTTTCATCTTGCTTCTCTCATGACTTCCCTATGAGTTTATTATACAATAACTCCTTTCAACATCTTTGACCATATAATGAGATTTCAGTCAATGGAAGGAGTAATGTCAGGGCACTTTGGTCTACTCTGATGTTTCTATCAGAGGCTACATTGTTGATGACTATAGTTCCTGTCAACTAGCACCACCATCACTACTATCTGGAGTTGTCTGATGTAAACATATTGAAGTCCTTAGATTAAATTGAGTCTTTAGAAGAGAGTGGAATAAGAAATGGGGTATTTGAGTGTCACTCAAAAAAAAAAAAAAAAAGAAAAATCTTAACCATAACAACCTCTTAATCTTCCCCTGCCATTATAGAGTTCAAAGAAAGGCAGTTAGCAAGGGTTGCCACTTGTTTTAGTGTCTGGTTTTATGGAGCCATGAAGAAGAGGAAGCTGACCTAAAGAACAAATCAATGCTTAACTACAGCTTCAGTGTCATTGTTAAGATGCGGTTTATAATTTTCTGTTTGTTTTGTTTATTTGAGGGGGGCTACACCCAGCAGTGCTCAGAGCTAACTCCTGGCTCTACACTCAGGGATCACTCCTAAGAGGGCTCAGAGTGATGCCAGACACTAAACCCAAATGCAAGCCCTATCTGCTCTACTATCTTTCCAGCCTCACAGTTTACATTTTGAACCAGAAAACAATACATGGAGTTATTTTTCACAATGTCAGTACACATAAACCACAAATTGAAAAATAAAAAAAAAAGTCCAGGTAGCACTTTTCACTATTTCACATGAGATCCATCATTGCATCCTGTGACCTTAGATTTGATGATTTATTGATCTCCATTCACAATGGCGGAAGGCTTCCACTAAAGGGCACACAATCAGCCCATTCAATTATAAGTAAGAGTTGCCACCTTATCATTTTGGACTCCCCTGGCCATTGATTTTACAGGCAAAAGAGGAGTTGCTACAAGAGCTGTGATGTTTATCCAATCCATCAAAAGAGACACTTATTCCTGCCACACCATAGAGGCAGGGCAGACTACATCAGAACCCAGAGGGAAAAAAAACTGAGCCATCTCTATGTACTGTGGGAAAAACTCAGTGAATGATAAAAAATACAGACCATTAAAGATTTCTATGCTAAGAAAATAAACTACTCCACCAAGAACCAATTTTTTATCTGCCTGGTGCTCACATAACTAACAGGAATATTACAAAACTACTATTAAGGCCTACATGTAGCCCAGAGAACTCAGATATAGTAGTACAGGTGTCTCTATTTAGAAAAAAAAAGGGGGGGGAATAAAAGGGTTTCCATGTAAATAAATATGCAAATTTTTTTTCTGCTTTTTACCCTATTACAGACACCTATGTGTCCCTAGTACATGGTATTTAACCAGCAGAAAACTGAAGTCTGAAAGGAGTAGAGGGGAAAACCTGACTATTTTCCTTTCTCTCCAGTAAAATCACCCCACACACAGAGCATATCTCCGAACCCAAGTGAAAAGCAGAGTCACTGCACGAAATAAACCAGACCAAGCTGAGGGTAAAACATATATAGTCTAGCAATCTTCTGCTTCTTGTGAAGATCTAGTTGCCTTCCAGAAGGGTTGTTTCTATTGAGTACAGAGACTACCCGCAGGTAGGGCATTAAAGAAAGTGTAAGGACAGGTAGCTCAGACTATCCTGAACCAGTCCCACCCAGGTTTACATGTAAAACAAATCTCTGTTTGGGGATAAAATCAAGTTGTAAACAAATAGATGCAAAGGAACCAGGGATGATCTTTGTTTTCAGTGAAACAATTTGTAAACAAACAGATGCAAAGTAAACAGGGGTGATCTTTGTTTTGGGTAAAACCTAATACTCTCCCTTCTGAAGTATTTGCCCAGCATCTGCTGCAACTTTCCAGAGACTCCTGTGCTGGCTGCAGTTAATTATGATTTCAATTCACCTGACTCTGGAGCCTGCTCTGCTAGACCCAGTTTACACATATTCTCTTAACCCTGCTGTTTTCCTTCAGCCTTTTAGGTCTCTAAATGAATATTTTTCTCTTTACATTACTTTCTCAGTTGACTCATTTTCATCTAGTTTCTCAATTATTGCAGCAACTCTGTATTAAAGCATCTTTGCTTCATAGTGCTACTTAAAAAAACAAGTGGTTTGATTTGTTGATGGATCAAACTGATACAACTCTACAATATAAATGCAGAAGACTAGAAGGCATGTGTCTGATCACATTCTATTAAAACGCATATATATATGTCACATGATTTTAGTATCCATTGTTGTTTCACTGGAGCCATCTATTATATAATTTGCATTAAGCAAATAACAGTGAATATGGACAGAACACAGAGGACGGCAGAAGACAGATAGTGTCCAGATGTCACCAGATTAGTCTTAGTATCCATAAGTTTTCTAGATATGAAATCCTTCTGACTTTAGTTTGTCTAATATAGCTGGAACCCAAGTACACTATCATAACAAATCAATTAATTTAAATATACACTCAAAATAAGGCAGTTTAGCCCTAATTCAAACTGAATCAGGATACCACTGATGATCCCAAACCTTTTGTCTTTTTGTCAGCTGCCCTCCTAGAGAGCCCTAACACCAACTTAGCCAGCAAGGGGAAATCAGGAATTTAGGAGTCAAAGGCCTCTCAAGCAACACTGCTCTGAACGGAGGTTGGAAGGATGAAAAGGTTCCCAGTCACAATGTGAGAGAACACACACACACACACACACACACACACACACACACCAGGTGTCCTTTTAGAACACTTCCATCTTTATTGAGAAAATGCAAGATTACAGGTGGCCGAAACTAGCAAAAGGGGGTATTTTCATAAAAGGTCAATGTTAGCTGGGTTTGTTAAACCTTAAAGATAGCAGCATGTTTTATATTAGATTGTTAGAAAGGGACCTAGAAAGACTAGGGCCTGGGGAGGCCCACAGTCCTGGACAGCCCAAGGGGAAAGCCCAGGGTTCAGAGGTTCCCAGGGTCCGGAAGAGCTAACCACCTTATTAAAGACCAGGAACCTTCAGAGATGTAAATCAGCAACACAGGCTTATTTCCTTTCCAGAACACTGGGGTGTCACCACAAGCCAGGAATTCAGTCTACAGTGAAACCCAAGCATCCAAATTTGCAAATGTTTAAGGGAATTCATATGATAATGGGTCATACAGGTCAAAGCATTTCATAGGTTTATACAGTTAGAATCATCCAATGATTTTTTTATAGAAAAGGTGCAATTTTCTGTCTGTTCAGCACCTTCATGACATCATTTACCTCCAACTCCTAGACTGATGGCACACAGAGATATGGGTTGGATTCTTCAGGTGGTCTCCTAATCTACAAGGTGGAGAACCCGTTCCCTTTGTCAGGGTAGTGACAGGAGTGGTTAGGGGAGAGAAGCCTTGTTTATTATATTTCAAGCAAGCTAGTGACAGAAGCGAGAATAGCATTATTTTTATTTTTTATTTTACCCTTATTCTATACCTATTGTGCCATCTATGTGTTATTCTCCTTTTTTTTAGTGACTGTGTACATTTATTCCTTGCTAATCTTCAAGGGCCATCTGCCATCTGCAGGTACCAAGGTGTCCCCATGTTGGAATAAAATATGGTCAGTTTCCACCTCCCTCCATCCTTCCAAAGTGTCTCTAGAATGGAATGCAAGATGTCCTTGCATTGAAATGTTCTTATGGTTTACAGCCTGGTTCCAGGAATCAAGGTTAGCCTGGTTCCAGGAATCAGCTGTCTCTTTGGGCCTAGTCTTTCTTACCTTGAAATTTCTGCCTGTGACTAAATTTCTAAAAGCAAACTAAAAACAGAAGCCAATAACATGGTCAATTCTACTGCAATCACACCCATTACTAAGAAATCACCATTCCTATTAAAAACTACTTGAGAAACATTATAAAATTACCTAAGAACACACTATGTCAAAAATGTCTATTCCAACAAGGCATGTCCTCTTTTTCTAAAGGCCGGTGCCTTGGGCTAATCTGGTTTTTGTAAAAATGTCATCAGAACTAGACCTACAACTTGTGCCTTTTCCTTATCATGATTAAGTTTTATCATAGCACATTCTTTTTTGAGCAAGGATGGGGTCAGGAGATGCAAGACTGACATCACATCTTTTTGTTTAGCAGGGATGAGAGGGCTAGGATGTAAAGATAAAAGTGCAACATCTTTCCATTCTACCAACGTTATTTTTTTTAGTCTATTAAGATGATGCCACACCTTAAAGAGTTAGAGGATTAAAAATAATAATAATTAAAAAAATAGGGGCCCGGGAGATAGCATGGAGGTAAGGCGTTTGCCTTTCATGCAAAAGGTCATCGGTTCGAATCCCGGTGCCCCATATGGTCCCCCGTGCCTGCCAGGAGCAATTTCTGAGCATGGAGCCAGGAGTAACCCCTGAGCACTGCCGGGTGTGACCCAAAAACCAAAAAAAAAAAAAGAAAGAAAGAAAGAAAGAAAAAAAAGAAAAGAAAAAAAAAGAGTTAGAGGATTGTACTCTTTTCAAGACATGAGCTACTTGTCTGTATTTTTATTAGAGAGGGGGAAAATGAGTTTTCCAGGAAACTTCACCCTGTTGTCTTCAGTTTATTTCTGGTACAGATATGGAGCAATCAGAACTCATAGGTGTGGTGTTTTACCGGTGCTGAAACTCACCCCGGGATACTTAGAATGGGAACACTTCCCTGTGTTTTGGCCTGGAAAGTGCTTCCCATTTTAAGGATTCCTGTGTGAGGTTTTTGTCAAGGATAGGGGTGTGGATGGAACCCCCAGACTTTGTTTCTATCGCTCTGGTTTGCATGCAAAGAGGGTGGGGGGGTCTAAGCTTCCCCTAACCCAGGTGGGGCCCTTGGAATGTTTTTGCACCTCATTGTCCTGATAAAAGCAAGTTGCAAGTAAAATGTGCTAAACTTAAAAAAAAAAAAAAAATTAAAGGGGCCGGGCGGTGGCGCTGGAGGTAAGGTGCCTGCCTTGCCTGCGCTAGCCTAGGACGGACCGCGGTTCGACTCCCCGGTTTCCCATATGGTCCCCCAAGCCAGGAGCAACTTCTGAGCACATAGCCAGGAGTAACCCCTGAGCATCCCCGGTGTGTCCCAAAAACAAACAAAAAAAATTAAAATAATGACTTGATTAAAACAGCATGGGACTGGAATACAGACAGACCCTCAGATCACTGGAATAGACTTGAGTATTCAGAGAATGATTCCCAAACATACAATCGTTGATAAAGGGGCAAGAAATGCAAAATGGAGCAAGGAAAGTCTCTTCAACAAGTGGTGTTGGGACAACTGGTCAGCCACATGCAAAATAGCAAACTCAGACCTCCATCTAACACCATGTACCATTTCAAATCTAAATGAATTAAAGACCTGATATCAGACCTGAAGCCATAAGGTATATTGAACAATGCATAAGTAAAACACTCCATAATATTAAGACTAAAGTCATCTTCAAGGAGGAAAAATCACTCTCTAAACAAGTGGAAGCAGAGGTAAACAGATGGGACTATATTAAGCTGAGAAGCTTCTGCACCTCATAGGAAATAGTGATGAGAATATAAAGGCCACCCACATAATGGGTGAAATTATTCATTCAATACCCATAAGATAAGAGATTAATATCTAAGATATACAAGCTACTGGCAGAACATAACAAGAAAAAAATCTAACCCCATCAAAAAAAAGAGAGAAGAATGAACAGATAATTCATCAAAGAAATACAAATGACCAAAAGGCACATGAAAATATGCTCCAATTCACTACTCATCAGGGAGATGCAAATCAAAAGGACAATAAGGTACCATCTCATGTCACAGAGACTGGCACAAAACAAAGAACAAAAACAATAGGTGCTAGCAGGGATGTGGAGAGAAAAGAACTCTATTCACTGCTGGTGGGAATGCCATCTAGTCCAACCTTTGTGTTAAACAATATGGAGATTCCTCAAAAAATTTGAAATTAAGCTCCAATATGCTCCAGCTATACTATTCCTAGGAATATACCCTAGGAACCAAAAACTCCGGCCTCACACCTATACTCATTGCAGAGCTATTTATAATAGCCAAAATCTTTAAACAATCCAGATGCATTTCAACAAATGAATGGCTAAAGAAACTCTGATACATATTCACAATGAAATATTATGTAATGTCAGGAAGGATGAGTCATGAAATTTTTCTACACATAGATGCACATGGAAACTATTATGCTGAGTGAAATAAGTAAGAGGGAGATAGATAGACACAGAATGTTCTCCCTCATCTATGGGTTTTTGTTTTTTGTTTGTTTGTTTGTTTGTTTGTTTGTTTTGGTTTTTGGGTCACACCCGGCAGTGCTCAGGGGTCACTCCTGGCTCCATGCTAAGAAATTGCTCCTGGCAGGCACGGGGGACCATATGGGGCACCGGGATTCGAACCGATGACCTTATGCATGAAAGGCAAACGCCTTACCTCCATGCTATCTCCCGGGCCCCAAAGAAAACCGAGACATGGAAACGCGCGGCCCTGTGGGCGTCATTTGGACCATCGAGTAGGCCTCACCCAGTGACGCTCAGGGGTTACTCCTGGCTATGCGCTCAGAAGTCGCTCCTGGCTTGGGGGATCATATGGGACTCCCCGGGGGATCGAACCACGGTCTGTCCTAGGCTAGTGCTGGCAAGGCAGACACCTTACCTCCAGTGCCACCGCCCGGCCCCTCATCTATGGGTTTTAAGAGGAAAAAAAAGACATTATTGTAAAAATATCCAGAGACAATAGTGATGAGGGCTGGAAGGACCAGCCCATAATATGAAGCTTACCATAAAGAGTGGTGAGTTCAGTTAGAGAATAGAGAAATAACTACACTGACAACTATCATGACAAAGATAGTGAGCGAGAGAAATAGAATGCCTGTCTCAAATACAGGCAGAGGTTGGGGAGGGTGGAGATGGGTGGCATTGGTGGTGGGAAGTTTGTTGCACTGGTTAAGGGGGGGGGTGTTCTTTTTTATAATTAAAACCCAACTGTAAATATGTTTGTAATAATGATGCTTAAATAAATATATTATTTTAAAAAATAAAATAAAATGATCACTCAACTTAAGCCTCAATTGGTTGGACATTGACCATCCAACCCTCTTCCTATCATCAGAACCAGCATGGTTTTCTACACCAGCACCAGGAATCAAACTTCTACCTGAAGAGGCCATAATGCAGCCCTGGCACCAACTTGTTCCAGGATAGGTTCATAACATCCTGATGATCAGGAACAGCAACTTGTATTAAGGGCAGGTTTCCCTGCCTCACCAATTAATGGTGAGATGAAATCAGAAGACACTCAGTGACACCCCAGATTTGACATAGAATCTGTGCAAACACCAGAATCTCTAATTACAGAAGCCTGACTGCAATAACCGACAACGAGTAGTACTTTTCCTGGGACCATGAAGAAAGATCTTGGGGTTAGACAATTAGTATGCCTAGAGCCTTTAGTTAATTGTATGACAGTATGCTTCATGGGTAGAGACACCAGTATTTTTTAGGTCAAGAATATTTTCTTTCTAATTTTCCCAACATTTGCTGAACCTATGCAAAAAAATCTGCAACTTCTCTTTTTTATTTTATTTTTATCTTCTATATAGGAGATCCCACCTTTTTCATAGAACCTTAGGACATAAATTACTTCGCTTTATCTCATATTCCATTTCTACAAATTGAGAAAAAGAAAAAATAAGTAGATCGGGTCAAGGGGCCAAATGATCTCAGGTACATTGATGGAGAAAAAAAACAAAAGGTAAGAACTGAATACCCAAGCCCAAGTCAACTACAATAGAATCAGGAAACACAAACTATAACAACCTAAAGTTAAATGCACCGCTTATACTGGTAGGTGGTATGGGTTGCACACTTGGTGGAGGTAAATCAACACTGGTGGTGGAACTTGCCTTAATTCACTGTCACTGTATGCCTGAAATAACTATTAAGGACTTGTAATTCACAATGGTCTCTATAAAAAAACTTTTAATTAAAAAATTAAATGATAGAAGCAGGAACTGAGGTTCCTGAGAAAAGAGAATTTCCTGAACTATGGAGAAATGCTCTGATAGAAATTATGTGTATTCCCACAGAAATGTTAAGAAGTATGATCTGCCCAACTCCAAGTTTCAGTGACTTGTTTATGTGGATCTCTTATATTTAATCACAAATGAATAGACTCTTCTACTACTTTTCGACTTACAAAAATAAATATGGGAGTAAAGCACTTGCCTTGCATGTCGCATACTCTAACTTGAGATATGGGGATAAAGCACTTGCCTTGCATGTTGCATACTCTAGCTTGCTCCCTAGATGTGTATATAGTCCTTGGAACACCACCAAGAGTGATCTCTGAGTCCTGAACTAGGAATAAGACTGAACACAGCTAGGTATGCCTCCTCAAAACAAAATAAAAATAAAACTTATAAAGAAAAGGATGTGTAGTCTAAGGAAGTGGAGGCCCGGGGTAGGCACAATGGTAGTAACATGTGCATGGCATCATAAAGCCAGTAAAGTTTCAGATTTCAATTATAGTTACTACTCCACATGTCTAAGTGAGATTTCATTTCATTTGTTTTATTGTCCCAGAGAGCACCATGACCCCAAATAAAAGCATGCCAAGAATACAACTCAAGTAGTAGAACAAATGCCTTGCATGTATGAGATTCTAGATTTGATGCCCAGAACTGCATAAACCATCATGAGAATGGCCTCTACAACTAAAACAAAAATGTATTAGCATAGCAACTGAGTATATGAGACCACTTATCATTATAGAAACAACAAAGGGAAAGAAAGGGAAGAATGTGTTAACTTTATTTTAAATATTTAATTTGAAAATGTTAATAGTTTTTACATAAGAAATACCAGTGATCTTTGTAACAGAAAATGACATGAAATCACCTACAAACAGCAGTCATGAAAATGTGAAGCAAGGCATGAAAGGGCTAAAAAGCAATGGCTCTTTTCTCAGTCAATAAAAGCCTGTAATAATGATTATATGAAAACACAGATATTTAGACCAAGGATACTTCTACATGTAGAAAAAGTAAACCTCTTTTGTTACTTTGAATTCACAAGTTAGTCATGACACTAATAAAAAATAAAGACCAAACAGAAACAATCATCATCTATTTCATCTTTTCCAACTCCTATAGGGAAAGCTCTGATTGTTATTACTTACTTATGAACTTGTAGCAAACTCTTAGTGAAATAAAGTTGGGATTTCAAAGAAGTTTGGTGATTCTTAGGTTTGCATTATTATTGCAAGTAATGCAATTATTACATTATCAAATTATTGTTACAAACTACACTATGCTGTAACTTGTAAACTTTAGTCTGATTCTACTCATGATCATCCGATATGGATATAAACATTATAAAAGTTATCTCAAATTAAACCAGCTGGACAAATGGGAAATCTCATAAAGCCTGAGTATTTGAGGCTACACAGATAAATTGTGTTTTGCAATCTGCTACTTAGCTACTACCTTGTGTGCCCTAAAATCAAAGTTGTCTGACTCTCAATTCACCATCCCAATAAAGCCCAGATCTGCTCACATGGTTAGAACATATTAAGCAACAGCATTACAACTTTACCCAATGACAAGGAATAGTTGATCCAAGCATTGTTTAGATATGAACTCTAATACATTTATTTATAGAGGAATTTCTTTAGGATATTTCATAAGCAGGAGTGTATAAAAGATAGTTATTTAAAAATAAGGAGTATGTTAGTGAATTTTTTATATTATTAATGACAAAACACAAGTGAAACCTATTTTGAAGACTGGATCAATAGAAAAACAGGAAAAACACTTGCCTTTCATATAGCCAAACCAGATTTGGTCTCCAGTATCCCACATGGTCCCATGGGCCTAAACTCATAGCTGGGAATAACCCCTGAGTATCACCAGGTGTAGCAAAAAAATAAACATACCAAAATACAAGTGGAATATATTTTTATGCAGTATCTGTTGATTTGTAACACTTAATTCCATGAATGTTTATCAGAAACTCTATTTGTCAGGAACTAATTCTTTGCTAAAACAGTATTTGTCCAAAAAAAAGATACTTTTCACAAATCTTGAGATAACACACTTACCTACGTATTTACTAATCTTGCTCTAATTGTACAATATTCTATGTTATTAGTTCT
This sequence comes from Crocidura indochinensis, assembly GCA_004027635.1. Classification (NCBI taxonomy): domain Eukaryota; kingdom Metazoa; phylum Chordata; class Mammalia; order Eulipotyphla; family Soricidae; genus Crocidura; species Crocidura indochinensis. The sequence goes on along the minus strand of PVKC010004982.1, from coordinate 2,375 downwards.
GTGCTGTCGTCCCACCTGGATCTTCCAGGTGGGGGCGATTGAGTGAGAAATAAAAGAGCTTGTGGGGAGGCTATGGGGGCTTTTTGGCAGAGCTACGGCTGGGTCAGAGGGTTGATTGAACTGTCGTCAGACTGACAAAAATCTTTCGTGGTCAAGCCTTTGGTCCCCTAATTTCTGTGTTTGAAGTGGATTATTTGTGGGGGATTTTTTGCTGGGGTCTCCTCTAAGAGGAGGACAGAAGAATGACGTTTAATATTTCCCTTTGGAAGTTACTTTTAGACTCTCAGACCACCAGCAAGGGGTTCGACTCACCCCACATAATTTATTTTTAAAATGGCAAACAATACACTCAAAGTGTAATATGAGTATGTAAAGATCAACTTCCAAATAGTGCTGTAAGGATCAAGAACCAACTTTCCAGTAATATGACCCTGGCACTGATAAAACAATAGTCTCTGGGAATTTTCCTCAGGACATGCTGCAAATGAAAAGCATCTATTCAAGAAAATCTTCTAAATCTCAGTAAGAACATCAGAGCCTGCAGTTTTTGAGGCAGAAATTGCTTAGATGTCCACTACAAACATACCTCTTTCAGCCTAAATAAGTTTATAGTAATTAAGTACTAATAAGACCAGCTCATTCTCTCTTTACCTAGCTGCCAATCAACAATGACCAGAACTAACATATAGAGAACATATATACTCAAGTAAGCAGAATACACTTCTAATGTATATGGAATATTATCCAAGAGAACTAATAAGCTAAGCCCAAAATAAACCTCAATAAATTTAGAAGACTGTAATTATACAAAGTATATCTTTTTATTTTGATGGAAAGAAGCTAAAACATAATATCAGAAGTCTGTAAAATGTAAAAATATGTAGAAATTAAATAACACACTGCAAGATGATCAACAGGTCAATAAAGAGGCTACAAAAATATTATTAGAATAGCACAATGTAACAAACTTATAAAATCTAGTAAATCAGCATTTAGAAAAAAAAAATAGAGTGGGCAGGAGCAATAGGCCTCACTATCCCGAGGGAACGAAGATTCAGCAATGGCCACATAAATGTTTTTAAATAAACACACATAAGGCCAAATTTTCTCAATGCTCCATACCTCCATGAATTATTTTAATAAAGAATTGGACATATTGGAGGCAAACTATTTCTGGTGAGGTTCTGATGGTAAAGACAGTTGCATCAAAAATAAAAGTAGTTTTCATCTGTTTTCCTCAAAACCAAGACAAAGCATATTTTACTTTCAGAATATAGATATCTCACCAGGGCCTTCAATCCATAAACTATTTACTGGGGAATGATCCACATTGACTTACTACAATTCTTCTCATACATAATTCACCTCAAATGAGAAAAGTCTAACCATAAAACATGCAGCTTTTGATGTGCTTTGCATTATCTGAAGTCTTCAAGGATGAAAAGTAGAACTCAACAACTTATCTTAAAAGAAAAAGCAATTTGAGAGGCCTTTTTTATTGTTTAGCTAAAATAACATGCAAAACCAGGTGAGTATTCTCTGAGGAAATTATGGTCATATTTCACTACTATTTGCCCTTCAGTCCTTTATCTTCTAAGTATTTAGCATTATTTTATCTAGAAGATACTAGACATTCATTTTGATCATAAATTCAATCCAAGTGTGAATAAATAAATGAATTATCTCTCAACACAACCCCTTCTATGTTTCTGTAAGTAGAAAGACACATTTTGTTTTGCCTTTTCAGCTCCTGGATCAAATCCAGACCTTCACACATTTAAGGCAAGTATGCTACCGCTAAGCTACATCATTTACTTTACCTCTGGTTTTAACTATAGATTAACATGATTTTCTGAAATCCTTAGTTGAGCAACAGAAAATTTAGGGAATTGTCCTGTTGACACTGTCAATCATTACCCAGAGGCAAGATAGTTACTGGGTTGAAGGCAACTGAGAAAGCTCCTCACCTTGTTACATCATTTGATTTGTTGTCTAGTATCTTCATTTTATCCACTTATTAAATGCGAATTCAGAAAGTTATGACCTACTTCCCCATCTGCCTCTTAAGTTCCTTGAGAGTATGGCTTTATTAAATTCATAATGTTCCTAGTATCTTCTTTATGAGTATAATAGGGAAAGACGTCTCCTATAAATATTTTCTGAACAAAATTACTTCCAGAACCACATCTCTCAGGGAGAGTCTAGGAATTTATAACTGGAAATTTCTGCTATTGTTTAGACCCTTCTGAACAGAAGAATAAGACACAAACCACCCCAGAACTGAGAAATCTTCTTTAAATATACCTAAGCTATTGGAAAAATATTTACTCCTCTCAACAAAATAGATAAAATTACCACATGGAGTGGCCATAGGA
>PVKC010004981.1:0-34289 GCA_004027635.1 Crocidura indochinensis | reverse complement strand
AAGAGAGGAATGTCCCAATAAAATCTGAATAAGCTCTACCAGTGAATCAACAGTCAATATCTGATCCTTGCAAGGTACCATGACTTTAGAAATTATAGAAAGAGGAGCCCGAGAGATAGCATGGAGGTAAGGCGTTTGCCTTTCATGCAAAAGGTCATCGGTTCGAATCCCGGTGCCCCATATGGTCCCCCGTGCCTGCCAGGAGCAATTTCTGAGCATGGAGCCTGAGCACTGCCGGGTGTGACCCCCACCCCCCCCCAAAAAAAAACACACACAAAAAAAAGAAATTATAGAAAAAAAACAACTTTAGGAGAAGTTATGGAAAGAGAACAAAGAATTTCCTATACTATTTTTTTGCAACTTTTGTGCATCTTAAACTATTTAAAAGTTGAAAATTTTTAATAAAGAAATCTGGGTGGAGAAATGCCACAGGGGTGAAGGTGTTTACACTAGTTTGTTCCCCAGCTCTCTATATAGTTCCCCAAGTCACAAAGAGTGATCCCTCAGCAGAAACCCCAGAGTAAGTTCTAAGCACCACTGAGTATGGCCCAAAAGCCAAAATAATAATAATAATAATAATAATAATAATAATTTAAAAATGCAAGGAACTAGAGAGAGAGGGTACAGGGGTTAAGAGGCGATCCATATATCAAGCTGACACCAGTTTGATTCTGGGCACTATCTGATCCCCTTGAGCATCGCCGAAAGCAGTCCTGGAGCCCCTAGCACCACTGGAATGTCGCCCAGGGAATTCCAGTCACCACAGACCCAAAACTGCACGACATCCTTAACTCCACAGTGAATCACTGGAAGGGGTCACCTGGTCTCTTGAACACTTGTTGGGAGCTCTCCCACCAAAAAAGAAATCTAAATGCTTTCATGGGCCCTGGAAGTAGGCCTCATGACCGAGTAAGATGAGTGATATACCTCCATTTAGAAGCTAATTACAGGACTCTCCCAGAGATATCTATATAATCAGATGACTATTTATTCTTTGTCTCTCTTCTAGAATGTAAATGTCAGACATTTGGTGCATCAATGTCTAACCCAGAATCTGGAAAACAGAAAGGACTCAGTGCATACCTATTGGACAAACATGAAAGATGTTAGTTACAAACCAGAAGGGTAGAGAAGCAGTGGTGTACAGAGAGTTCAGTGCCCTGATTTGCGCACACACAGCTGGAGAATAGCGGGGTAGGCAGGCTGAATGCCAAGTATCAGAGGTTTGGGAGAGGCTCTGTCTTTTCCACAGCACCAAGTCTCTCAACAGTTTGGCCCTCCCAGAATGCTTTACCTTAAGAAAGGGGAAAAGTAGAAAAGAAGAGCAGGAGAAGGAGGTGTGGCAGCAAAGATGGAGGCAGATAGGGCCGGAGATAGAGCACAGCTGTACTGAGTTTGCCTTGGGTGGCCGACCCGGGAGGGACCCAGTTGGATTCATGGGATCCCATATGGTCCCCCAGCCTGCCAGTGGTGATTTCTGAGTGCTATGCCAGGAGTGGAGTGATCCCTGAGCGCTACTTTGTGTGGTCCAAAAATCAACCAGTCAATCAATAAATTTAGTTAAAAAAAAAAGAGAGAGAGAGAAAGACAGAGGCAGAGAGAAAGGAAGAGACAGAGAAACAGAGACAGAGAAAAGAGAAGGGAGGTGAAGTAAAAAGAGACCTAGAAAGAGCAGCGAGAAAGGGAGAGAAGAAAAGAGAGAGGGAGAAGAGGGTAGGAAGAAAATGTGGGAGGAAATTAGGGAAGGAGGCTGGTTTAGAAAGTAAGGGGGGAAAGGTCTCCAGAGAAAGGAGAATAAAAAGATCAGAGTAACCAAAAAATCTACCTCAATACAGAGTAACCTTGAACAGCTCCCAGTTTCACCATGGCCACATTCCAGGGACCCAGGCTTGTTCTCTGAAATGGTATTGTAATGTGAGCAATCTATCATTAAGTAATAAATGCTTCATGCAAAACAACAAAATGGTCAGCAGTGAGATGTAAATTAGGAAGACTTAACCAAGGGGAATTGTACTCGGCCATGCTCCAATTATCAGACTGTGATCAGTGGCTCTTTTTATCTTTTGGGAAGATGCTGTGGTTTGCAATACACCATCATATGATGTAAGATGCCATATGCCAACACTGAGAAAAACCAGGCTGCTTTAAGACACTGCCAAGCTTGTATAGCCAACAGATCTAAGTTTAAATTTGAGCTCTGCCACTTCTCCTCTACATGACCTTGGGTAAGTTATTTAAAGTCTTTGAACCGCTGCATTTTCATCTGCAGTATGAAAACAGTAACACAAACTTTGCAAAGTTATTCAGATGCATGAAGGAAGTTATAAGGAGTACTTGCCTGGCATATGTTCCAAGAGTTTCCATTCACTCCAGACTCAGACACAAGACCATGCATGCAGGATGATTCCATTTATATGATGTTCTAGAAGAGTTCAAATATTACCCCCAAGAAATCAGGGTCTTGTTATTTGGAAGAAGATCTGGGTAAAAAAGAGTTTATAGTGGGGAATGTTTCTGGGGTGATGTAAATATTCTGCTATTTTCTACAGTCAGTTGCAGGCTTTATAAGAGGGCATGCATTCATGCAAAACTTAGAGTCATATACAAGATCTATGTTTTTAATATTAAGTGATATCTTTATAGAAAAATATTAAAAATTAATGAAAGCTCTATTATAAATATATGATACATATCAGAAATAATTATGTAACTTAGGATAGTATTCTTCAACCTTATATATCTTCATATCAGCACTCATCCTGCAGTCCTAGGACTGGCCATTACAACCAAATAAGAGAGAGAAGAGAGACACAAAGAGAGAGCGAGACAGACAACAACCATCATCAACAGTGCCAAACACAGTCTTATGCTCATGCTGACTTCATCCCTAATGATGGCATTCTAAGCTCCAGGTGAGCATCAGACTCCTTGCAATGGGAGACACAGCCAGCTCATAAGTCTGTCCCTTAAACATCCCTAAACTTTGGTCCCTAATAGTCCCACCCAGGAGGTCTAGAAGACAAAGGTCTCTCATGACAGAGCTCAGAGACCTTAAACCTCAAACTTTCTTCTACAACTGAGGCTCGTTTTTAATAAAAATTTTAATTGAAATTAATTTTAATTGAAATTCAATGGTTCACAATACTGTTGATAATGGTTTCTCATGTACATAATTCTAACACAATACCCATGACAAGTGAGCCCACTTTCTTCTCCCCAAAACCCCAACACCCTTTCAACACCCCTCTGCAGCTTGATTGTGTGGATCGAAGCTCCCTTTGTATTGCCTTTGAACCATAGCTGCTACCTTGCTATGTATCTTTAAGTTACACATAAAGGCTGAATCTATTCAGTATTCAACCTTTTTCTTCTAAGCAACCACACTCAGCATGAAATCCTCTAGTATCATCCATCCAACTGAGCCTCTTGAACCCCTTCACTCTACAAGTCACTCAGCTCTTCAGAGTCTCCTGGGACCAGGAACTGATCTGGGTCAGCAGCTGTAATCTGCTGTGTCTTCATTTCATTCATAGAAAGGAGGTAATATTTTAAAAGTGTTTATTTAGATACCATAATTTACAAAGGTGTTTATGACAGGGTTTCAAGTATACAATGTTCCCACCTCTAATCCTAGCACCCTGTGACCTCCATCTCTCCACCAATGATCCCAGATTCCTTCCCACATCCTCAACCTGAAAATATGATAGGTGTCTTTTTTAATTATAGTTTGGATCCTAAACTTTCAGTAGTGTTGGGTCTAGTAGTTTATATGTACACATGTACCTTATTCTATACCACAGATGAGAACAAGGCCCCTGTCTCTTGCCCTCTGTCACTTCCAGATCTCCTCATATTGCTTCTCCCCACCCATACATTCCTCTCCTTCCTTGATATTTTTGTTTCCGTAATCTAGAGTTGATACTATGCTCATCATTAATACCTTCAATTTTCTTGACATATTTTATTCTGTATACCTCAGATTTGTGAGAACATACGATATTTACTCTTAACTTTTTGATTTACTTCACTGAACATGAGATACTCCATATCCAAACAAAGTTGCAATAAACTAAATTATTTCATTATAGAAAGAGTTATTTTTAAAGGCATGCCTGTCTCTGGGTAGTTCTGCTACTGTATAGCTTCTATCCCAGACTTTCAATCTAGATAGTAACTGTCAATACCTATTAAGCCACAAAGACATTCTCAGTCCTGTTCTAAGTGCCATATATCTTCATTCCTTTAGTTCTCACATATAAATCTACCAGAAAGCTTACATCACCCCTGAGTGATAAATGAGCTAAGGTATCAGTAAAAGTACCATCAAACTCAAGGTACCACTTCACCCCAACCTTTTCAGCTCCCAGAATATCCTACCTACAAATGGGATCTCCACATCTTAGCCTCACTCTTTACCACAAAGGACTGCTTCTCTTCAGGGGAAATTGTTATTGCTAATATATACAAACAGGAGCACGTTCTAAAGTTCACGGTGGCTGAACAAATGACAAACACACGGAGCAGTATGGGCATGCAACTGCATTACGCTAAACTAAAGGAGATGAACATGAAAGAGTAGATACTAAGGAATTTATTTCTGTGAAGTTCTAGAAAGAACAAATCTAATCTATAGTGACCAAAATCAGGTCACTGATTGCCTGAGGCCAGACTTTGGAGAAGAGACTGCAAAGGAACATAAGAGAAATTTCTAGATGATGAGAACTGCTTTAGACCTTGATGCAGGTGGTGGTTACATGAAGGTACATGCTTGTCAAAATTCAAGCTCTACCTGTAAAATGTATGTATTTTATGGTATGTGACTAAATATTTTATGCAGATAAAAGAAAAGCCTTTGATGTATACATCCCTTGCTTTGAATATCTCTTGGTCTCTTCCCAGAAGGTGACCTTAGGCAAGCCACTAAACATAGATGATCTTTGGTTTTAGGCTGGTGTCAGTCAGGGCTGGAGATAATGCATTCCAGACAGCAGGAGAAAGAGTAGACCTTTGGTAAACAGCAGCTTCTATTATTACCGTTAATTAATAGTAATGAGAAATAATCATCTGAATAATAGCTTCAATTCTCTACTTCACTTTCTGGGTAGACTCTGAACATCTCAATGTCCCTTACTATTAGCTCTCACTGTCAACTACACACACACACTCTTTGTGGCATGCAATCATCTTAATGGTATGCTAGCAGAGATAATCAAGAATGAATACCAAATGTATGTAGATTCAAGAATTCATGTTTATATATGAATATAGGCCATGGGTTCTTAGATTAATTCAAGCCTGAACACAGCTGACAGTTACCATTTTCTGTCCAAGGAATAAGATTTTATTCAATCTAAGTTACTCCATGGGGACTTTTCCATTTTATTGTTATCCAGGGTATAATTTCTCTAATAAGGCCATTAGGAAAGAAAAAAAAAGAATTCTGGATTCTAAAATCCCTTTATATTATTTTTTTTTCTTAAGAGTATCTTCCTCAAGGGACAAGACCCAGGTCAGCATGGCAAATTTCAAATGTGGAGCAATCTGGTTTGAGTGTGTCTTTAAAACTAAAATCTGAGCCCAACTTGTTTGGAAGCCACCTTTTTCATTAAAAAGCCTGCCTTGCAGAAAAATATTCACTTCAATTTAGGCTTTCAGATCATTTCTCTGAAGCTAGAACAAAGAGGAATGAGAATAGTATGTCCAGAGTCTGTCAGTGGGAGGCTACTGAAAACTGAGCAACAATGGTGGGTCTAAGTGAAATGAATGAAAGGTACCAAACTGCAATGGGTTCATACTTTCAAAAATGGCTTAGCGCCTTTCATAATAAATAATCCTATCCATACTTCATCTGGGACCCCCTTTCAGGCAGAAAACCAACTTCTCTAAGAAGTTGGGTGCTGATCATCTTTTAGACACACTCAGACTTGGGAAAACCAACTCAGGATTCTAAAATGTCTCCCTTTGGCAGAAATCACTCAGTGTTATCTATCAGTCCATACTGAGACCAAAGGGGCTGGGTGGTCTTTTAAAGAATTATGAATGGATGGCTTCAGAGAAATAAGGAAGCCATTGTTAATCAGTCACTAAACTATGTCTCTTCGGTCCAAAAAGAAGCTTTGAGGTTCTCAAGTGTTAAGTACCATCCACAACTCAAATCTTTACTGTAGAGTTTCAGGGAACAACAAAGTATTTACTCACAGAATTATCTGGACTCTAGGAAACAAGCTTTGCTAATACCATGAGAGTTCATTATTTGGCTTTCTTTGTATTTACCTAGAGACAATAGCCTTTCAAGAACTCAAACAACTTTTCCTAAAAATAGCATCACTTGTATAGCAGGAACTGCTACCAACTCATCCTAACTCAATTTCCTCTTCATCCTGAGCATACAGTCAGACCACTTCTCCCAGAATTCCTTGCAGCAGTTATGTATTTAGTTGTAGCAACATAACTGAATTCTGGACAAGAGACTACCAATAAACATAATAATGGTTATTCTTAGAACTGTCCAATAACTTCTCATATCACCCTATACTTTTTCCTTTCCCATCCACCAAGAGAATGCAAAGGATTCCATGGACCTAAAGGATGGCTGGGTCCCAAGATGGAAATATCCTTTATCTTTAATGACTGTGTGAAATAAACTCTGTTCAACATCACTGGATATGATGAGAAAAATAAATTTTTATTGCATTAAGACAATAAAATGTTAAGGTTGTTTGCTACATGAGTCTGTCCTGGCTAATGTACCTCCTCCTCTATAGTTAGCCCCTAAAGATTATCTAAAGTCAATTGGATTGGCACCTTCGACCTGTTTATCAGAGGTCAATTGAAGAGAATCAGACAAACACATAATGAGGCAATCAAACACAAAGGGACTGACCAAGTTTTAGGTGTCCTGGGCAGCCATCAGTGGACTCACGGTTGGTCAATTATTTACTACAATATTTCTCCCTTATCACTCTGCCTGAGCTCTCAACAGATGAGCAACTGTTGACAGATATAGCAACTGTTAAGAACAGTTAGTAAGCACATTAATAGATATGTGAAGAGCAGGGGCTGGGGTATACTATCAGATGGTACCCTTAAAATATAAAGTCCTAACAGTTTCCTGTTATATTTTTGTCCATTCTGCCCCTGTATCTGAAAGACCCCAAGCAATCTTATTCTATGCTTGCCTGGAACCTATTTTGAATATATTTGCTATCTATTCTATTCTTTCCTGCTATTTTATTCTTCCCTGGGTGTTTTTTGCAAACTCTTTGCATCTAAATCCAAAACTATTAATCAAGGAGTATATCCCATCCTTGAGGAATTTTTTATTGGGAGGGGGTTCCCCCAAAGATCTCTAATAAAATCATTCAAATTGAAAAAAAAAACATCAAAAGGATCCCAATATCTAGTTAATGCAAAACACATGTTTCTTGATCAAATACCATCAAAAGTCAGCCTAAAAACTATTGCTGCAAATTCTGAACTATCTATGGGTATCCTCATTCTTCCTTCCACAACTATCAAGTTTAAGTAAGTCCTTGAAAAATTGTGAGCTGACAGAAATTGGCTGACATCAAACAGGAAACCCACATTTCAGGCTGCCTCTGGTAACACTTCAATTACCCACCACCTGCCTATCATGAGTTTCTCAGTCCAGCTTTTTCCACTGTCTCCCAAAGTAAAGGTTAATGGGAAGTGGCAGGATTCAGTAGGCAGGAAAATCCCAGCACTTGGCAGAGGAAACAGAAGAGGCTATTTCTAAACTTAGTCATGGTTCCAGGGACTGGGCATTTATTACCTTGGTCCCCTCCTGTCTCCATGCTCCCCCTTTCCTCTCTTGCTAAGGTGACTTGTCTTTCTTACTGAGATGGTCCCTTGACCCATTGATCATATTTCCTCTCTTCAAACCAGGCTCCTGGAGGTCCATACTTAGAGAAACCATCTCCTTACTTCCTGCATCCCTGACCCCAAGCACATCAAAGATATACTAAGTCACATAGACTTGACTGTAACCAGCAGTCCTGATATGATGGTAGCCTAAAGCAATTAATGTTTTCTGTGCACTCCTGCACCAGCTCAGGCTCCTCCGATTACACTAAAACCATAGCCCTAAAGTCTTCTGCAGCCACAGGAAGAAAACAGAACTCAAACAGGATCGGATTTAAAGGCCAAGCCTGAAGGTGGTTTATGCACATCATTGTCAACCACTATTCACTGGGCAAAATTCTATACCAGCTAGTAAGTCTCTGAGAAGAGAGTTCAAGGGTCTTCTCCTTGTTGCTGAAAAGTAAAGACAACCTGGAGATAAATTATCCGACTTGGGAAATCATATAGTTACACATGACCAAAAGGCGCAAGGAAATGAATAACCACCCAGCAGTGGTCAGCAAGCTTTCAAAGCTTTCAAAGAGGAAAAAACCCTTCCCAAAGCCAAATCAAAGAAACATGCTCCTTCTGCATAATCAATTGGAATGACTTGAAGTGCCAGTCCGAGGCTGATTCATGATGCCACACCTCACACGTCAATTAAGAGCAAATAGGTTTATGTGTGCACAGAGTAGTAAGAAGGTCTGGAGGTCAGAATGCTGTGCAGACCCCCATGAGTTGTGTGGGTGTAGGTGAATGTGGGTATCCCCTCCCCAAACCTCTTATTTATCCCACCTGAATGATCAGAACTGCCCACACCTGGAATGAGTGGGTAGAGGAGTCTGCATGGGGGAGACAGAAGGGAGAAGAAAGAGAGTTAGAGAGAGAGAAGTGTATGAGAGGCATCACCATCAGAGATTCAGCATCAGATTCAGCATTAGCAACTGAGCATCACCAAAGAAGCAGCAGCAGTAGCATCACCAGAGGGAGTTGGTCAGCCTGGAAGCCAGTTAGGAAGTCTGGAAAAAGCAGCTGAAAGGGAGACAGAGGCCGAGAGAGCCAGAAGGAGTAGAGAAGTAGCTGCTAGGAAAAGGCTTAGCATAGAGGCCATGTGAGGAGGTGTACATGGCGGTAGGGGTTAGGGACCGTGAAATAAAGCTGGCTGACTCCTAGGGCTTCAACTGATTGCTTTGTGAATCTCTTCACCCTCAACCTGCAACCTTCAGACCTGCCAGAGTCTGGCAGTGGTCGGCAAGCCGCGGCTCGCGAGCCACATGTGGCTCTACACTTTTTAATGCAGCTCTTCTGTGTGCCTGGCAGCCGCTCCAGGAATCAGGACTCTGCTCCTAGCTTCTGTCAGTGCGCGCCTCCCTGTGTGCAGCCCCGGCAGTCGGCTCCACACAACTCTGATCAGAACTGACTTTGTCAGTCATCGTCAGGATGTAATTTTCTCTACATTGTAAGGCAAAATTTATGGAATTTAACGTTATCGATAAATAATATAGTTCTAAAGATTTTTTTGTTGTTGTTTTATTAGTTGTGTTATTTGTACCATCCTGACCTATGTGGATATTTGCATGCAGGATATTCTCAATCAAAACTTATTAAAACTAAAAATAGTGTACCATTCTATGTATTTTTTGGTTTTTAAAATGTGGCTCTCAAAATAAAGTTCAATCATGGTTTTGGCAATATTTGGCTCAGTTGAAAAAAAAGGTTGCCCACCACTGTGCCAGACCATAGCGGCTGCAGGAGCTGGGTTGAGCCAGAAAGGCCTCACCATCCCCACACCAACTCATTAATTTAACTAAGACAACAGGTATGCAGCCCTGAGCTTGGGATAGAGGTGCTATCAGTTTGCAAAGGAAGACTCAGAGCAGTCCACAAAGCTAAAGCAGTTGGCAAGTGGCTTGCCTTCCTAGCTGAAAAGCAGGGATTGGAGTTCTGCTCTGGGATTTATCTCTCCCTATCTATTGGGTCAGCTGGTATATGGCCTGAGAGATAATCCAGAGTGGACTATGAAAATTACAATTCCTACTCAACCTATTTACACAATCAAAAATACCTGCTTCTCTCCTGAAATTTTGTTCTTCCAAAGCCTTTCCATTGATAACGACAATAAAATGTGCACGTAGCAGCAGCCTGTACAAACACAAGGACGAAGACACTCACACCCACCACAGTCTGTGTCACCCAGATGGCTTCCTGCTCATGCAAGAAGGACTCTGCTCCGTCTCCATCCATAAATGCTCTTTATTTGTCCCAGAGGCCTCCTGCCCACCTACAGGAGCACTTCCCCGCCAGTGCTGTGAATTACAACTCTTTTAGAGGGTACGTTCCAGACAATGAACTTCTTTCCTTCACTCTTTCAAAGTGAGATTAACCCAAGAACACTGCAGAGGCTCCGTGAAAGGTTTGCAATGAGACGCATCCCTCAAGCACCAAGCTCGGGTGTGGGAAAAATTCCATGCAGCTGTCTCCATCTGCCAAAGCTGGGAAGTCACTCTTTGGAAATACAATTCCAAAGATTTTACTGACCTGCCATCCAACACCCTGGGCAAAAAGACCAGAGATAACTCAGGGTTATCCAACTTCTCTCTTGTTTAACATCAATTGACACCTCTCTCCTCTCCAAACACAATCATTCCCCACACTCTTGCCTGTTTCCCCTCTAGAAATTCAATCTGACCTATGGCAGAAAGTAGTGTAGAAAGTTAGAGAAGTCACCTAATCAGGAATTACTCTGAATTCTAGGAAAAGGGGCTTCATTTTCTTCTACAGAAGGCCCAAATCCCAGGAATCTAATCTAGTCCAGTATTTTTTAATAAAGTTTTTATTAAAACAACACATTGGTTTTCATATTTTCAACAGCTACTTTTATGCTGTCATGGCAGACTTTAAGAGCTGCAAGAGAGAAGCTATAGCCCTCAAACTATAAAATATCTACTATCTGGGCCTTCTTCTTGGAAATATTTTTAATATGCAATCAATATATTTATGGAAAGTTTGTTAAAACTAAGTTCTGTAGGCTATCATCATTGTCTTCCTAAATTGTTCTCCACAGGAATGTTTCCAATAGTCAAAAATTAGAGACAACCCAAATGTCTATTAAAGGATAAAGGAACGTGGTACATATGTACCACATATGATTGATTCATCATAACAAGAGATACAGAAGCAGACTGCCAGAGGTGAACCCCCAAAGCAGAATGCTAAGTGAGAGAAATCAGACCTAAAGGGAAAATACTATATGATTCCACTGATAGAAACCATCCAGCACTGGAAGATCCAGTCACAGAGACAATTTATGCAGAATGATGGATGTCAGCCATTGGGAAGGAGCAAAGCAGGGTAAAAGCTTGTTGGGGACATTTCCGTTAGAGCTGATTAAAAGTTGTGAAACTAGAGGGAGGTAGTAGTTTGACCACAAGAAGTGTATACTAAATGCCACCCAACTGCTTACTTTAAAATGGCTATTTCACTACATGAGTTTTATTTCAGTAAGTTTTATGAAACTCATAAATACATTTTTTTTATTTCTGGGTCACACCCGGCAGTGCTCAGGTTCCTGGTTCCATGCTCAGAAATTGCTCCTGGCAGGCACGGAGGACCATGTGGGGCACCAGGATTCGAACCAATGACCTTTTGCATGAAAGGCAAACGCCTTACCTCCATGCTATCTCCCTGGCCCCTCAAAAATACATTTTTAAAGAGGAAGTTTTTTAAGTGGAATGGTGACTGTCTCTGGGAATTTTTGGAGTAGGAAGAATGAGAGGATTCAAGAGGTATCTGCAGGTAAGAACCTAGTAATATTTACAAAAATGGAAGACATTGGCTTATTGTAGGATACCCGAAGATAGTGTTGCATGAGTTATATAAGTCAAAATGAGTTATAAAGCAGAAGCAAATTAGAAGTTGGGGGGACACTCTGGGCTGTGTTGAGTCTTCTTCCTTTGAAGACACTTGAAAGAAGTTAGCCAGAGAGTTGTCTATCCTGGAATGCCTGTTAAGAGAAAGAGCAAGGCAAGAGAAGCAAGAGACGATCATCCTCATAATAGGGGAAACTACTATGAGATAAGAGAGAGCAAGATGGGGCAAATATCGAGAATTGCTTTATTTGCAGGCAGAAGGATAAAGCGTAACTGTGAAATAGCATGGTGAGAAAGAGTACAGTTGGTGGCACTAAATGTTATAAAATAATGAAGGAGTCCAATGAGAAGGTAGAAGGGATAAAGAGGGAAGAACTGGAAAGAAGTGACTGGAGTCACAGAATTGCTTATGCTCAAAACCATGGTTTTCCAACCATACAATGCAGCAATCCCATTACTGAGAATATACGCGAAGAAAATAAAAACAATAGCATGAAAATATATCTGTGCCTGAACATCACAGTTTACAGTAACCAAGACATGGGTACAACCTCAATGCCAATCAATGAGATACTGAATGAAGTTGTGGTATATGTGTGTAGCTCACATGTGCTGCATGTAAAAATAGTAAAATCACCTCGCACACTGTATTTCCAACCCCAGGTGAAAGGGTCTGAAGACAAGATGTGCATGAAATAATCCAAACCAAATTAAGAGTGAGATACATATAATCTGGTGATCTTTTACCTTGTATAGAGAGAAGCTGCCTTCCAGAACTGTCATTTTTATTGAGTACAGAGACCACCCCCAGGTGAAGGAGTAAGGACAGAGAAAGAACAGATAGCTCAGGCTATCCTGATTCTGTCCCAGCAGGTTTACATACAAACCGAGTTGTAAACAAACAGATACAAAGGAACCAGGGATAATCTTTGTTTTGGGTAAAACAAGGTATAATCTAATATTAAAATCACCCCACAGTGCTGTATCTCCAACCCCAGATGAATGAGTCTAAAACAGAGTTGCTGCATAAGATAATCCAGAGAAGGCTGAAAGTGAAGCACAGGTATAGTGGCAATCAATAGTGAGATGCCTGCCAGAATGATTATTTTTATTGAGTACAGAGGCCACACCTAAGTGGGGGAGTAAGGACAGATAGCTCAGGCTATGCTGAGCCAGTCCTGCTTAGCTTTAAGTGTAAGACAATCTCTGTTTTGGAGTAAAATCAAGTTGTAAACAAATAGATACAGAAAAATCAGGGATGACCTTTGTTTTGGGTGAAATCAAGTTATAAAAAAATACAAAGAAACCAGAGTTGATCTTTGTTTTGGGTAAAACAAGATGTAATCTAATACATACATGCACAATAAAATATTGCTTAGATCAAGGGTGACGAACATACAGCTCCTGAGGCGCATGCGGCTCCCGGCCAAAATGAATGCGCTCTTTGCCTCTTTTCATTCTTTTGTATACTGTGGCTCTTTGCCAAGTTTGGATTTTGTCTGCTGCTTCTGAGGAGGGACCTCTGAGGAGAGATCTCCTAGCACAGCACAGAGTCCCGCCCCCGGGCTGTGTCCTCCCATCTCCCATCCCTGGGAAACAACTGCACGGCCAGCGAGCGGGGAACCTGTGTGGCACATGTTGGGTCACATCTTGCCGTTAGTCCTGAGTGTGGAGGATGCAGCACACCCTCACCATCACTGCAGGATTTTGACCCTCACTCAAAATGGCAAAATGCAATATGTGTTGAATATATTATTGTGAAAATTAGATGCCTCTGTGTGAGTGTTTGTCTGTTTTGGCAGGTCACTGCGTGGTGTGGCTCTCTGATTCTCACAGTTTAAAATTTTGGTTCTTTGTGTAGAACTTGTTCGCCACCCGACCTAGATTTTAAAAGTGAAGTGATCCAACCATTGCAATAACATAGGTGGGCTCTAAAGACATTACACTCATGACTAAGACAAAATTACAGTGAAGTCATTTACTTCTAGAAGCTTACAACCAACATACACACACACACACACACACACACAGAGTGAGAGAGAGATCAAATGTATGCAGTCTAGAGAAGGAGTTCAGGAGGAGAGGAAATTATAAGGTAAAAACTTCCTATTACAAAACATACAAGGATAAAGGATGCCATGTACAATGATGACTAGAATGATGACTAGAATTAACACAGCAAACGATCTATATTGTAACGAAAGTAATATCTCACAGTTCTTATTGTAAGAACTTCCCCCTTTTTCCTTCTTTCTTTTCTTTTTATTGTATCTCTGAAAAGATGTATGCTAGCTAAACTGATTGTGGGAATCTTTTCATACCATATGTATATGCCTTCAACCTATACAGCCATACACGACAAGCATTTCTCATTCAACTTGCAAATGATACCTGGTTCTTCACCTTTCTTCTGAGCAGCTCTGTAGCTAGATAAGTGAATTTGTATATAATCATAAATGAGGATGATGTAACTTAGCTCCCACAGGCAAGTAAGAGTCCAAAATTGGGAGCCCTTTCCTCACCAATCTTCCCCGGCCCCTTAGATTGGAAATATGGCCCAACTTGTGCTTGGTCCCAATCATGCCCCCAAATGCAAGGTTGAGGTCCTTCCAAAGTCTAAATATGCAGATGCACTTGGCTGCACAAGGACTGTGGAGAACACGGTCCATCCAACTGGCACACTTCATAGTCATGTGGCCATAGCTGATATGATCAATAATCAGACATTCTGGCATTCATGTCTGCCAACTGGATGAGGCTCTGTTCCTACTTGCAGCAACAAATCCTCCCCAATATTACATTAACGTTTAAATGATGACATTTGGAGAAGAATAGCAAATTGATTCTTCTGGATGAAATGAATTTCACTTGCCATTATTACTCCGAGTGGGAATTCAAAAGGCTATAATAAATAATATAGCCACATTCCATGTATTCACCCTTGATCTCGCCTTTATAATATGAACTAAAGAGGTAAGCACCATGGAGGAGGAATGATTATTTCTGGTATGACAAGGATGGAACTTTGTTTGGGGAGAGGGGGCAAGTGCTTAAGGAGAAGCTGTGGGATGTCTCTTAGCAAAGGCAAGTTTGTAATGAGAATCGGGTGGACTCTTTTCAAATAAGAGCTATTCAGGTGTGAAATGGGCTCCCCAAAATGAGGTGGGAGTCCCTCTGCTTCTCTGGGGCTGTAATAATGGGTTAGTCATGTATGACAGCTCACATAATGGTGCCTCCACTTTGGAAAGCATTGGAGAGAGAGCCTGCCTGTGACTTACACAATATCAGGTGAAATCACATCCTATTTTGCCAAGGAAAAAAAAAGTTCTAGAGAACTCTCTGGCCTCCAAAGGTGAATATTATTTGGCTTTGAGCTCTCTCTCACTCTTTCTCTCTTTTTATTTCTTCTTTCTTTTTCCTCCTGCCTTCCTTTTCTTTCCTTTTTTTCCCTTCTTTCCTTTCTTCCATGCTTTCTTTCACCCATCCAGTAGCATTCGGGGATTATTCCTGGTTCTGTGCTTGTGGATCACTCCTGGCAGGTTCATGGGACCATGTCTGGTGCTGGGGATCAAACCCAGGACAGCTAAATGCAAAGCACTACCCTCTCTCTGGTTCCTTAGGCAAGTATTTCAAACACACTTAGAGGTTTGCTATTTGGAAGCTATGGAATGGTCACAAAACATGCCATCTGGCAAAGGTTTTAGAAAAACACTTTAGCCAGAAGGCGATTCTCAGATGGCCTGTGAATCAAATCTGGCTCACAGTGTGCCCATGTGCTCTGCTAGATTTATCTCTGTGATCTCTGGCAAGTATCAGAATCCATTCCCATCCCTGCCAACTCGGGAGCAGTGGGGACTACTGCAGTCTACTGCCCAGATTCCTGTCTCTAAAGGGTCACTGTTGTCCTGGTTGTCACCTTCGTCAAGGCAGCAGCCTCATGAATCCACCCCCCAAACCCCCACCACCAGGAAATGGATGCTACAAGGGATCATCAGGAGGATATATCAGGGAAATAAATGTCCTCCCTGGTATCCAGATGGGACCACAATCAGGATTGTTTAAATTCAGGGACCCGCACGAGGGTGGAGGCAATTGAAGCCAGCCACAAACCAAGACCAAACTTCTGCCAAGTTCCTACCTGACTGGGCACCCTGCTCTTTCCAATGGTTCTCAAAGTGTGGTCCTTGGACCAACAACAACATGTTTGAGGAACTGTATCTCAGCTGTGCTTTCAGAGACCTCGACCTAAGGAAAACTCGCAATGTGAAATTTGCTCCTTGCAACTTCACTTGAAAAATTATTTCTTCTTTTTTTTTTTTTAACCATACAGGGAATTAATCATCTTGACCTGGGAGAACTTCTGCCTCACTAAAACCATTTCAAGGATCTCCATGGGTTTATGCCAGCCCATCTCTGCACACTGGGTATATTAATCTGGACATCTGAAATAACTCTAGACAAGAAGATTCTGTAAATTATGGCTCCTGTAGATCTTATCTCTATATTCCTTTAGCCAAACATGCGGCTTGCCCCTCAACTATTTCTACTGAGTTGAACAAAACTGAACAAACCCCAACTGTTAAAACAGACCAACATTTATGAGACAGGCAAAATTTCTGCAATTAAGAACCCAAGAAACAATCTGTGCAACACATTAATATAGCAACCATGCGACATTATGGTTACGCATCGGCAATAATTGTGCAAAGATGTAATATGCAGGAGAAATTGGTGTTGATTCACCTGGTAGTCATCATAAAGCCTTGAAGCCTGCAGATTAATAACCCTTATAATTTCATCCCAGACCATGTAATTGCGGGTGCCATCTCTACCCATTTAACATCTAATTTCTCAAGGTAGGTTTGTAGTCTTCTGATGATTCAAATATTCACATGGTCTTCTTAGCCCAAGACATATATTTTTATTTTAAAAATCAAACTATGTGAAATAAAAACTAACACAAAATGAAATTTGACTGTAAACCTGGGCTCTAGGAAATGAAAAATAAAAAAATATTCTTTCCAGCCCAGCAGAAGCTGACTGCTTTCAAATTATCCATGTAGAAAATTGTTCAAACTTTTCTACCCAAACTGCATTTATTTTTGATTTTAAGCTAAGTTCCATTCCTAATTTTTCTTCCTTTCTCCAAAGCTTCTATCTTTAGGAAATATGGAGTCCAAGTTCTATAATTTGCACTTCATTTGAACACTAATGAAAAGAAATGCTCTTCCCCTTCAAACTATTTCCTCAGTCAATTAAACAAATCCTCTAAGTAGAGTGTGTGAAGTGATTTGTGTCCAAGAACTTAATTAGTACTTAATTCTGGAATTTGTTTCTTCTTAAGCCCACATCCTTTTAAGTTTCCACCAAGCTCAGAAATGGCCCAGGTGTGGTCCCTTAGCATAAGATCAAGGCATAAGTGATTGGAAGAAGTCAGGAAGAATAAAAGACCATCTGTGTTTTCAAAAGGCAACAGTCCATAGTCTTCAATTCTAAACAGCCCTTTTGCCACTAACTAAAGTCCATTCAAGTCCACAGAAAGAAGAGAAGCAAATAGCTTATGCTTACTTTGCAGAATAAAAGTTCTCTTTTTGCAGAGAGAATCCAGGCTCATTGTAGAAAATCTGGGAGTAAGGAACAGGGGGAGTGAAAACAGACCACCAGAAAGGAGAAAATAAAATCAGCTTCCCAGAAAGAATCCTTTCTTTCCCAAATCTTGTTGCAGATTTGTATGGCAAGTTCTACAGTGGCCTCGTTCAAATACAGGCTATGTTCTTGCCCATTTCTTCTGTTTTACCCATGTAGAGTCACTCTTCCCATATTGTATGGGAATCCAATGACAACAAAAAATGGGTTAACCTGACTACAGACCTCCACTATTCTTCTACATCATGTGTTCTTAAATCAATCTTGGGGGTGGAACAGGATCAGGCAAAATTATCTTATTTTTCTCCACATAAAGCACAGACACAAATATACACACAGATACAACACAACACATATGTACACAACATATCTGAAGTATTATGAGTCCAGAGAGATAGTGTAGGAATTAAGGTCAATCCCTGGCACCACATGTTTTCCCCAAACATTGCTAGGTATGGCTCTGGAGACTCCTCCAAGCACTGCCATGATGGTCTAGATAGTCCTTGGAACCACAGGGCCTGAGTAACACATCTTTAAGCCTCACACTAAACATTTGGTCTGATTGGCTGAAAACCGCCTAAAAGGCTTCTCAAAAAATAATAAAAATATTTTTTAAAATATTAAATTATATGGGAGGCCAGAAAGATAGGACGGTTGGTAGGGCACTTGCCTTGAATGCAGCTTACCTAGGTTCAATCCCCAGCATCCTATATCCTGAGCCCACCAGGAGTGATTCCTGAATATTGAGCCAGGAGTAACCACTGAGCACTGACAGGTCTGGGATAAAACACATTAGATGGAGACTAAAAATTCAGAGGGACAGTGTATAACAGGCTCCTGAGTGGCAAGAGGTGGGATAAAGGATGATCAAAATAAAAAGGCTAAGAAATGACCAATGATGCAATGATGATGATTGACTTAACTGATCCTTTTAGTTTAAAAAAAAACCTCCCCCACACATTTTAACTGCTGCTTGATATTATACTATTAAATAAAAGCAAAAACTAAACAAAAATTTATAACATCTGTTAATGACCATATGTTCTTTTTTCCGAGGAAAAGCTGTGTCTCCCTGTGGTTTGGATCTCTGGCAATTTGAGTCATTAAGGCAGAGAAAATGACAGGAATCTACTTGTTGGCAGTCAACACGAACTACCCATGTTCCATATGTCTGTCATTGAACCCAGCTCCACAGGATAAAGAAGCTCCTTGGCAGAACACTGTGAGTGTGTGTGTGTGTGTGTGTGTGTGTGTGTGTATGTTTATTCAAACTACCATCAGGTTCTTGCTCATTGGGAGGCAGAAATAAAGCTTAATCTAAACTCAGATCTCTTTGCTCACCACCATGAACATTAACTACATAGGTTTTCAGAACTGTCGAGAACTCAGTTTTTCCACCTGGAAAAGGTAAGTGTTGGACAAGGTTTGTAACTGGGCAAACAATTCAGGGCATCTGTCTAGTCCAGCTTTCTGGAAAACAATATGGATATTCCTTAAAAAACTGGATATTGAGCTCTCATATGATCCAGCAATACCACTTCTAGGGATATACCCTAGGTCCTAGTGATGGTTAACTTTTTTGAGCCCGACTGCCCAAACTACCACACAATGCCCCGGTTCTCCCAATGGCCAGTCTGGCCCTGTTGCCAGGTGAGCTGCAAAGTAGACATTGGCACACTAGCCTCCTGCCACGTGCAGCATATCTTGATTATGGACCTTCCCACGTGCCAGCTGCAAAGCCTCTGTGTGCCACCACTGGCACATGTGCCATAGGTTCGCCATCAAGCCTAGGACCACAGAAACGCAATACAATAATGACCTCTACACTCCCATGTCCATAGCAACACTTTTACAATAACCAAAATATGGAAACAACCTAGATGCCCAGACAACAGATGAGTGGCTAAAGAAACCATGGTACATATACACAATGGAATACTATGCAGCTGTTAGGAAAAAAATGATGTCACAAAATTTGCTTATTCATGGATGATATGGAGGCTATTATGTTGAGTAAATAAGTGAAAAGGAGAGAGATAAACACAGAATAGTCTTACTCTTCTGTGGGATTTAAGAAAAATGAAAGAATACCAAGAGACAACAGAGATGAGGGCTGGAAGTCTATATGAAGCTTTTCACAAAGAGTGTTATGTGCAGTTAGACAAATATCTATACTAACTACTACCATGACAATGACAGAAAAAGAAATATAATGCTTATCTCAAAGACAGAGGATGAGAGAGGAAGGAAATGGAGCATTGATGGAGGGAAAGTTGCACTGATGAAGTGTGTGCATTTTATGGCTGAAATCTAATTATGAACATGTTTGTAAGCAGGGTGTTTAAATAAATATATTATATTATTTAAAAAAAGAAAGTTGCTGTATATTATAGGACTATAAGTCAACCATGAACAACTTTCTTTATGGGGAACAAACAATTGTACTTTGAGCAACCATGTAACCATGCTGTTTTAAATTTAAAAAATTAAAATAATAAAACCTCAGGGCATCTGCATAATCATGCTTCTAGGAGTTGGGGTCTGTAGGTCAAAAATTTGTCAGAAGCACCTAAGAATAAAAATCAGTGTCTCCCTCCTTCCTTCCCCTCTCCTGCTCCAGTTTAAAGGCTCTCACTCAGGAGTTTCTGTGCCAGAACCAAAGCTTTCCAGAAAAGATGTGCTGACTCCATTTCTAAACTCCATCTCCCTCTACCCTATCTGAGAGTGCTTTCGCAGGCTCATTCCCAGTGTAGAACCCCTGGGGAGTGCTCTAGATAGAGGCAGAAGATAAACATCCAGCCCTTAATGAACAGTGTTTTGTTTTTCTCCAGGCCATTGTCCTGCTTTTTAGCTCTAAACAGCTGAGATGGATCAGCATCACAAGACCACTGTCTAATTAAAAGAAAGTTTTAAGAACTACGAACCCTCCTGGGATTCCTCACCAAAGTAAGAGCATTCCTGAGCTGAGAGAACATGCATATTTTAGAAGGTACCCTTGGCTGGCGTCAATTCAAGTACATATGGCCCATTCTCTCTCCCATCTTGGCTCTGTGAGGAAGGTTCTCCTGGTGTGATGCACACCCAGATGTCAGCGGCTTTGCAAGAGCTGTAAAGCAGCGAGAGCCTTTGAGGGCTTGAAAGGCTGTATGGCCGGCCTCCAGGGAGCTGGATGGTGCAGCCAAGCCTTGCTCTAAGGGACATTTTCAGGTGCCATCCCGGGGTACTACGTTATCAGAAATGGAGCTTGGTCCCCAGCAGTCTCCCAAGGGAAAGGCAGTAGTACCTAGATGAAAATTATTATTATTATTATTATTATTATTATTATTATTATTTTGGTTTTTGGGTCACACCCGGCAGTGCTCAGGGGTTACTCCTAACTCCATGCTCAGAAATTGCTCCTGGCAGGCACGGGGAACCATATGGGGCACCGGGATTCGAACCGATGACCTTTTGCATGAAAGGCAAACGTCTTACCTCCATGCTATCTCCCGGGCCCTGAAAATTATTTTTATTTAACTTCAGTGCCTCAACTAAAAGATAAAAGTAGAATCATTCTTTCCTGCCTTGATCAGGGCAACCAGGAACTTCTGCCTGAGCCATGATTCATAGTATGGGAACCATCTGTCTGGACCTAAAGACCTGAGAGCAAATAAAACCACAATTAATGAGGAAAATGTGCCGTTAAGGTAGAAAAAAATTAATGTGCACAACCTGTATCGCCAAGAGAACAGGTGTGCACACAGTTAGAGTCTCACCAGTTTTGCATCAGCAGGATTGGGGAGCTTCCTGCTCACTTGCAAAGCAAAAAAAATGTGAGTTCACATCCTCAAGGATAGAAGCCTTTTTTTTTACTCTCCAGATTTCTAGAATCATCAAGCCAAAGAACCACTGGCCAGAGGCAATTTTGTATAACCATTACAACATTTTCTAAATATCTTTCTGTAAAGGATCTTAAATCCCTTATTTTAATAATAATTTCTGAGGGGACAGAGAGGGGGTGCAGCAGGTAGGATGCTTGCTTTGCAAACAATTGACTTGAGTTCAATCTCTGCCACCCAATATGGTACCTCAGCACCCCTAGGAGTGATTCCTGAGCATAGAGCCAGAAGTAAGCCTAAACACTGCTGGATATAGCCTAACATCCTCCTAGAAAAATATAATAATAATTTCTCGGGGCCAGAGAGAATAGAAAGTTAAGGGGCTTGCATTGCTCATAGCTGGTCTCAATTTGAACCCCAGTACTACATATGGTCCCCTAAGCACAGAGCCAGGAATAAACCCTGAAGACTAATAGAGGTGCCCCCCAAGAAAAACAAATTTCAATAATAATAATAATAATGATGATGATGTCTAGAGCTGGAGAAATAGAACAGCCATTGAAGTACTTGCCTTACACATGACAAACTCTTATTCTATTCTGGCATCACAGGTAGTCTCTCAAATAACCCAGGAATGATCCCTGAGCACTACACCGAGCACAGATGATGGTGACAAAAACTAAAATAATAATAATAATAATAGCTTACACTATAATTGGGAAAAGGACAATAGTGTGAGAATATTTTTAACCCAACAGAGTTGATGGAGGAAACTATTTTTCCCTTTGAGTGGGTATAGTACCTTTTATTTCTTTTTATTTTAGTACCTTTTATTTCTCAGTTCATGTCTCACAAATTTTGGGAGACAGGAGCATTAAGGGTCCACATCTAGCACTTCTCAGGGAAAACCCCAAGTCAAATGCTTGGGGACCCCATAGTATAGGAGGCAGCATGTACTATGTTATCTCTCTAACCGGTCTCTCATTTTTCCAAGAAAACTGCTTCCTCTCCAGCTTCTTCATGTTCCCTGCTGTGGTGCTAAGATTGCTGGGGTTGCTGGGGCCTCACACTGCATTTTCTGATTCACCAGGGATACTATAAGTCTCTTTAATGATGCACAACATGAAATGAAAATAAAACGTTACCATGCCATATATTTAATAGGATCTGATCTCATTTGCCTTGATTTTAAATGCAAACCAGATGAACTCCCCTCCCCCTCACAAAAATAACTCTCAGAAAAGAACACTAATGAGTCTGCTTTTTGCTTTGATGTGGTCTTCAGTTGCCCTTTTACTATAGATTTGTGGTCCTTAATTGGAGGAGAGATAAAGCTGTTCTCAAGAGTTTTCAGGGGTCCTCCCACTAAGATTCCTAAGGGCATGTTCCCAGCCCCAGAACTTCAGTCACTTGAGCAACTTAAGCTATATAACCCTCTTGCCACTCTCTCCATACCTGAGCCATCCTGGGGACAGTTTTAACTCCTCTCTTTGCCTCGCCTTCCACAACCTCTCTTACATCTCCCTGATGGCACCTTTAAGCACTGATCTTTCCTCTTCTCCTCCAGGCATTGCTGCCAGATGTCCAACCTCCCTCCCTTGCAACTTCTTGTTGCCCTCCCCAATATGATCCAAACCACAAGTGAAATCACATCATCCTCTGCTTAAAAACACAGCTGCATCCCCATAATCGAAGAGGTTCTGAATGAACAGCATGGTTATGAGGACCAACAAGCTCTAGCCCCTTGCTCATCTTTGGATTCTTGCTCCAATCAATGAATGGGACGTTCAGTGGGAATTTTCTTCATGAAAGAGCAAAACTTAAAATAGTAGTCACATCAATACTACAAAATGTGTACTCTGAAGAAGACAGTCATATGTCTGTCACACATTATCTCAATCTTATCTTCAATAAGGAATTGGATATTATTTATCCCACTTGTCCATTAAGAGAGAGGAAACTACCCAGGGGAGAGATATCCACCTAAGCAGAGCTGACAACCCATTCAATCTCTCAGAGGCTGTCCACATGGAAGATATAAGTGATCTGATCCTGGGTTCGTGGATCAAGTTTCATTGTAAATGCCTGCTGGGTAGGCTCATGGACCTACTTCAGCCACAAATCATGTGCAAGAGGAAGATTCTTGCTAATGCTGTTTGATTTGGGAGAGTCCAAAGATATCAGGACATCTAAACTTCAGTTAAAGCAGAGGGGACCAGGCCTAGTCCAAGATTGCCTTGAAAACACAGCACTCTGACTACTTTTGCTGGTCACCCCCAACTAGCATCCTGGCATCCTCTGCAGAATTCAACCCCCAGGGACATTTTTGAGAACTTCATGTTCACAAAGCACCCTTCTTATTCCGTATTGGCTTTTGATACTGAGACATTTAAGGACTTGAGAATTACAATCAGAAGACTTCAAGGTCTTTGTCTCTTTGAACTATTTCTCTTTATTAGCAGCCTCCACTCTTTGGCCTATTTCATGGTGAGTCCATCTTCTCTATTCAATGCAAACAGATAATAAAAGGTCAATTTACCTTTGGGGAACAAAGCTCATTAATATAAACATATTTTATTAATTGTAAAATAAATTCTCACGTTGTGAATCATTTCACACACCATATTTCTAACCCTAAGCAGGCAGGTCTGATACAAGTAGGGTAGCCATGAAGGAGTAATAAACCAAGACAGTCAGGAGAGTCATGGAGTCAGTGGCTTCTTCCTCATATTGTCTCCTAGCATGCCAAGCCAAAATTGACCTTTATTAACCCAGTACAAAATTCAATAGGGGGAGGGGGAGTTTAAGTAATCCAGGTGGACTTTTACATATGAAAGGGCTAGATGAAAAGAAAAGAGAAAATTGGGAGACAGCCTTTGTTTTGGTTTAATAGCTGGGTATTACTAACAATGAATATACCATTAATATGAACAAGTTCAGTATGTGCTTCTAAAACCAGTGTCAGGTCTCCCTGAAACTGATCTTTCTGGAGGCATGAGTAAATCAGTGCACTTTTTTTTTTTTTTTTTTGGTTTTTGGGTGACACCTGGTGACGCTCAGCAGTTACTCCTGGCTATGTGCTCAGAAATCACTCCTGGCTTGGGGAACCATATGGGACCATATTGAACCGCTGTCCGTCCTAGGCTAGCTTAGGCAAGGCAGATGCCTTACCACATGTGCCACCACTCCTGCCCCAATCTGGACACTTTTTAAGAGAAGTGGACAAGATAATGGTATACCACTGTCTCCAAGGCTGATCATGGCATGTCTCTAATCTGCTCATTAGAGTATGTTCAGTGGTAAATGTTTTATTTACAGAGAGTGCAACCTAAAATTTGCTGTGATGGTTCATTTCCATTTTGCATATATGTATTCTCAAAACTCAGATAACAAAATCAGTGTACAACCAACTCCATATGAAAAGCACCACAGAGCTGCTTCTTTGTTTGTTTTGGTAAGCCTGGGAGTTCTCAGGTTTACTCCTGACTCTGTTATTCTTGGATCACTCCTGGCAGAAAACCATATAGGTTGACGAAGATTGAACCCAGCTCAGTCACACACCAGGCAAATGCCTTACTGGCTGTACTTCCTCTACACAAATCTGCCTTTAACCTTTCCCACTTGCAGTTGATGAATGCAACCTATATGGTGACAGAAACTGGAAGGAAGCAGGCTACCCCTTTAAAAATAGAACCATCAATCTGTGGTTAAGCCCACAACCAGTTGCAGTATTAATCACACTCTTCTGGCAAGAGAATCCATTTCCCAATAAAGTTTGAGTGGCAGAGAAAAGACAGAGCCAACCGCGGGGAAGTAAACTATGCCTCCAAATGATGGCAGAAAAGCTGCTCTTCTGGCGGGCAAAGCTCACCCTCCTGCTGCTCGCACAGACTCACATAAATACACACGCCACTCTGCTTCTGCTCACATTTCCCTCATTGCAGAGGGCTCTGGGCCCATTTTTCACTTTGCGCCTCTCATATACTTGGGACACAAACCTCTCTATGAAATGAAGAGCCACCCCATAAAGACAATTACCTCCTTCTACTTATCATCACAGCCTCCTGCACCCATGGCCTCATCTGTCAGTAATCTGTAGACCGAAGCATGCTGAGAAGTCTCATCTCCTGAACTGTAAGTACCTGGAAGGCAGATAAAGCCCGAGTCCTTTTTAATACCCAGGCAATACTGCAGGCAAATGTAGACATTCAATGAATGCTTAAGGAGTTGGATTTGATGAACTCTGAATAAAGTTTCTAATAAATAAAGCAGATACGAGATTCAGGAAACTCATTTGCTGGAACAGCATTTTCTCAACCAGAGATCTTCTGACCACCACAAGTCCCCAAGATAGTTCAAAGTGAAAACTACACAATTGCATAAAGAGAAGTGTAGAATTAAGTAATAAAAAGGCCCTTTGGATGGAGCTGGATGGTGATGAGATGAATGGAGGGTCTTTCTCTGCCGTCCCAACACCACATGTCTCCAACTCCCACCAGCTGGCGGGTATCTGGGTTCAGGAGAGCGGCAGGTAGAAAACTCACATGCAGTCAGGCTTTCAGAGAGATCTTCTTTATTCAGCCCTGGTCAACATGAGTGGCCTATATCATAACCAGTTACGCTGCATTCCTATTCAGCCCTGCATTGTACCTTGTCCCTCTTGCTGCCTCCTTCAACCTGCATCCATGCAAATCCCCCTTTTCGTCCCTGAGACCAAACCTTTTTGTTAACCTACCAAAGACCCCGCCCATAAATGGGCAGGTCTTTCTTGTAAGGTTACACAGGAAGAATAGAGGGATGGGTCTACAAGAAGGACTGAAAGAGAAGGGGGTGTTGGGAATAGGAGAAGTAAAAAAGAGAAAGAAGTGACTAAGAGGGACTGGAGTGATAGAAAGCAGGTAGAGCACTTGTCTTGCACATAGCAAGCCAGAATTCGATCTCCTGATTATTTCCAGGAGTAACTCCTGAGTACAGAGCCAGAAATAAGCCCACTGCTGGGTATAGCCCAAAACAAAGAAAACAAAAGTGATTAAAAAATAAAACAGAAAAGAGTTAAGGAGCACTACACTGTATCTCAGGGGATACACACTCACATAGGGACATTTTCTGTTCTTGTCTTTTAATGAGCAACGAGTAAATATTTCCCTTCTGTACAAATCTTAGGATGCAGACTGCCAGTCACCTCCAATAATTCTGCGATATTTCCATATCAAAACAAAGACTATAAATTAAATATAAATAAGTAATATACATAATTATAATGTTATGTATGCACGTATAAATGTGTATATATACTTATCAATTTTCTGGTATACCTCATTTTTCCCATTTTATTTTTTTAATTGCTTTATTTAAGCATGTGGTTATAAACTTGTTGGGTTTCAGTCATACCGTGTACACCATTTTTCATCAGTGCACCCTTCCTGCCACCAATGTCTCCTGTTTCCCTCTCACCCTCCAGTTCTCCATCCCTGTACATCTCTAGAGTAGGCAATTTGCTTCTCTCTCTCTCTGTCTCTCTCTCATTTACCTTTTAGACAATGTATTTTGTCTTTGTCACGTGCTTTAAGGTTTCTTCAAGTAAGCCTCAAGAAATCTTTGGGTAGATTAATTCCTATCAGTCATAGTTATCATTTTAGTGAATGGCATTTCTATGACATTTTCTTAATTTGTTATTGTGGTGCAGAAGTAAATTACTAATATTCATGTTTGTATTATCTGACAAACTTCTAAAACATTGTACTGTGAGTGCTCTGTTAATTACTTTCTCCTCAAGAAAATGCTATTATATACAACTAACAATTACTCCTTCCTCTCCCAATGCTAACAACTTCTTTTTATCTTTTTTACTGCATTCATAAGAGATATCTTTAGTACAGAGTCCCACTATCATAGGCAGTCCAACTTCTTTCTATCCTTGAAAGAAAAAGCTTCTAAGATTTAGATATTAAGCATAATGTTTTGCCTTTGGAGAAAATACTGATCAGGTTAAGGGTATTTATTTTGATAACAGATTGTACTGTTCTTAGCAATTGTTTACTGCTCAACTCTCCCAGGTTCATTTCTACAGGGCCTCCTGCTTTGGGAAAAGAATCAGTCACACAAAATGGACACCAAGTTTAGCCATCAACTTCCATTTGGCCAATGGATTATGAAAGAAGGTGGCATAGCAGACACCTGGAAATATTCAAGCTCTCATAGACTTCCACAGTTGGCTTTTACTCCTCTGCTTCAGAGTGTTCATATCCCAGAGGTGCTGCTCTATGCCTGGATGAAAGAATAAACAACACAAAGAACAGAGACATTGACAATTTCTAACCAATGTGTAACATAAACTGGAAACAGCCTTGTTGTTATAAACCAACACATTTGTTCCTACAGCATAACAAAGCATCTATTCCTATTTTCTCTGAACTTCCATTATAAATAGGGATCTTTTCTACATCCTTGGAGATCGTGATGTTGTTTTATTTTAAACTGTTCATGTAACAACTTACATTGATAGATTTTCCCAGGTTCAATCTAGAGCAAACATTAGTTGTCCATCAAGATTAGATGCATTGTTCCCGGTAGATGGCCACACAGCCTAAAACTACACTTACCAACAAGTAAATGTGACTAAGCTACTAATTCTCACCAACAAAGCATGTGCAGAAATGCTCTGGTTCCCTTACATGCCAGAACTCTTCTGAAACAAGTTCAGATTCTCTACACTGTCATCTTCTGCTGGCTCTGAGGCCTTTGTGAATGGCTGAATCACAAAATCAAGGAAGGCTGAGTCCTTAAATCACCATCTGGTTCTGCCAACCACTGTACAATTGTGTGAGCAATAAATAAAATGCTGAGATATAAGGAGCTTATTTGTCAGAGCAGTTTTCAACCATGGGCCAGTGTCAGTCCAGAGGTATAAAAAGGTTGAAAATTACTGGCCCAACACATTGGTGATAAACTACTGGCCTGTGAACCACTTTTGAATGGGTGAAGGTCTTTAGATTTATAAAGAGTAAAAGCCATTGCTCTAAATCAGTGTTCGTCAACAAGGAGCCACCTTGCCTTTTATTGGCCTCCAAGATATTTCAAGGGTGCCAAGGGTAAAAATCTCATATAAGAGAACATGGCTCAAGCACACTAACATACCCTTGCTCTTTTACTCTCTCTTCTCATTACTTCATATTTTTGTTGTTTAATTGTTGGTTTGTTTTGTTCTATTTTGTTTTCCCTGTTCTCTCTTCTTGTATCCCTCTTCTTCCACCTTCTTCTCCTCATTATCATCAATTCAATCCATGTCAAATAAAAACCACATGATTACTTCCTCTATAGGAAAGGAAAGAAAGTGGATACTAGGGTGCTGCGGACAATAGAGCAATACTGCAAAGGGTAAACACCTATATAGATAGACCTCACTAACACAATGGTTAGTACTCGAGACACGAAACATATACATATCCAAAAATTGATCTATTAGTTTCCTTTCCTTACAAGTACTATTCTTACCTATCTCTCTGTACTCAGCGTATCTCTTACCCTCCCAACCTCTCTACATTAATATATACCTAAACTAACTTCTATATGTTTATATGGGGGCAGGAGCACACAGAGATAGGAATCCTTCTTAAGAGACAAACCTAAACCACAAACAACCCATACCTATACCCTATATCACCCCCATGTACTATTCCCCCCTCAGAAACCTGACTATCCCTTCACCCCTTAATCCAATCCCCGACATCCCCACTATGTTATAACTCCTAACCCTCAGTTCTTAACCCATTAGGCATCAAGACCAACCTCCTACACCAACGAACCAGTACCCAGTTCCCAAGTGAAGAGACACCCACTCAAACCCACACCTGTTCCCGGCAAGAAAATATAACCAACACCCCAACTGACTCATGCAATGTGGCCCTCCTAATCACCTCTCCTTATTGTGGACTGTGGCTTAATACAGGATTAGCTCCAAAAGTACTCCCATTGCAAGAACTCTACCCAAGACCTCCCTGCCTGGAGCCCACACCTCACGAGGGAATCTCAAAAGACAATGGGGAAGCCTATACTATCATCATAAGTATAGACCTATATAACACTACCTCTTACATTGTTTCTCTCCAAATGTAATCTCCTGTATCACTTTCTTCCTTTTTCTTTGTTTTTTTCCCCCCTTGTTCTTTTTTTTTATTTGTTTTGTTCTACTTTTTTTTTAATTTGATTTGTTTTGTGCTTCTTTTGGGTCACAGCTGGTGGCACTCGCAGGGTGCTTCTGGTTCTATGCTCTGAAGTTGCCCGTGGTGGACATGGGGGACCATGTGGGTTGTCGGGATGTGAGCCACCATCCTTCTGCAGGAAGGACAGACGCCTTGCCTTCATGCTATCCCTCCCGACCCCACTTTATTCCTTTAATTATGTAATTTATTTAATCCTTTTTTTTCTTTTAAGAAACTCTTTTTTCTTTAGATATGTCTGAGCATATATATTTTTTTAGTTTTTGTCATGGATCTGTTTTCTTCTCTCTCCACCCCCAAACCCACCATCAATATAATGTAGCACCACTTCTTCCTGCAAAGGCATACTAAATAGGGGAAATTTTACGTGTAAAAACAAGCTCTTATCTACTAAGATAAGAACTTATACTTTTTTACAACACAGAGACATTTCCCACCCTGAATGTATGTCATGCGGCTGTCCAGCCTTGACTGCTGGATCCCAGACATAGAAATTACAGAGTTCTCCACAACAGCTCCAGGAACCAAAAAGCCTTCATCATAAGCTCCATTCCTTGAGCTGCACAGTCATCAAGATCTCTAGATACAGTGGTCTGATTTTACCATCCATGACGAAGCAGAAGTCTTCCATACACCACAAAAGCACTGAGGGGAGAGTAAATGATCATGCAAGGAATCTACAGTTAATCCCATGACAGTATACTTCAGAGACGGAGAAACCCTGTATCTCCTAAGCCAAGGAAATTCCCTCTATAATATCCCCGATAGTTACTGTGCCTATGCAAGGGGGGGGGGACACAAAATAATCATTTTTCTACATATATATTTATTGATTGATTGTTTTTCGACGTCCTTATTTTGGTGTAGATATTGAAGTCGATGTCTCCTTTTTTATTCTATATTATTTTATCTTATCTTTCTCTCTCTTTTTGCACTCTGGCATCATTTGATTTTAGAACCAAGACTATTGTGTGACACTTCTCTTTATTGCTGTAGGGCTTACTGGATATTTAATTTGAGATTTATTTTTGTATTGTTATGGTGTTTCAATAATCTTTTTCATGTCCTCTCTCAAACTGAGGTTGATAGCCACTAGAAAGACTCTGCCCATTTTCAGTATATTTTAATTTTTAAATTTTTTTTCTTATTCTTTACCCCATTCTATTGTTTTTCTTTCCCTCAAACAAAACCACATAACTCGATTTATCCAGCTTAGCCTCTCAAATAGAGGGAGAAACAAGGGAGGGCAACAGGACTAAACAGATGTATGATCATTGATAGTAAGCTAGGCAAAGAGGGGACCACCCACTCTAGCAGCCCAGGGGGGTGATGGTAGAGGATATGGGTTGCAGAAAGGGAATGGGGAAGTGGAGTGGACAAATTTTGTGGTGGGTATTCCCCTGACTCAATGTTAATATGTACCTAAAATACTAATATGAAAGATATATAAGCCACTATGATCAAAATAAAAATTTATAATAAAAAATAAAAAGAGAACATGGCATGAGACTAAGGGGGCTTCCATATGAGACTAATGTGCTAACTAGTAAGATATGGAGCACAGAAAAAATAAAATCCAGGGTCAAAAAAGATTAAGAAATACTGGTTGAAATCATCGTCCTTGCACCCTAATAATAAACCCAATGGTATATTAATTATCAATTTGACAATAAATATATAATTTCAACATTCTTTGTCCATTTTAACTGAAACTGACTTGAATTATTCATCTTCATTCTGCTTCGTTATTGAGAGCATAAATTTGTTATTAAGCTTCAGAAAATAACAATTTTGGGGCCCGGGAGATAGCATGGAGGTAAGGCGTTTGCCTTTCATGCAAAAGGTCATCGGTTCGAATCCCGGTGCCCCATATGGTCCCCCGTGCCTGCCAGGAGCAATTTCTGAGCATGGAGCCAGGAGTAACCCCTGAGCACTGCCGGGTGTAACCCAAAAATCAAAAAAAAAAAAAAGAAAATAACAATTTTAAGAAAAGAAGAATTTTCTCTATCTGCAAAGTTTCTTCAGTCTTTGCTTTGCTTTGGTTTGGGGCCACAACCAGTTTTGCTCAGGACTTACCCCTGGATCTGCACTCAGGGATTAGTCTTGGTGGTGCTTAGAGGGTTATATGTGGTGCTGGAGATCAAAGTCAGGTCATTCACATATAAGGCAAGTGCACTTCATGCTGCATCATCTCTGTAGCCCATCCATTTGCAAAGTTTTTGGGACAACTAATTATTATGAAGCATAATCATATAAAATTATGTGGGGGCTATATCTTTTTGGAGGAAGAGGAAGTCTTCACCACTATTTCAATTTCTTTGTAGATAATTGTTCTAGTGACATCAACTGAACACTTTAAAAACCCAATTTTTTACATAAACCTATTTATTTCATATGGGACTTCACATTTATTTTTATACTATTGTCCACTGAATTCACTGCTGATATCTAAGATGCTTCTAAATCTGTAACTATTTTATATGTACTTTATCTCTTTTTATTCTTGATAAATCCTAATAAGAGCTCAATCTTCTACTCAAGCTTCTACTCTTTTCAAAGAATGGATATTTGAATTAGAAGTAATTTTTCGTCCGTCTTTTATACATTTTAACCATATTTTATTGATCCAATCTTTCTACCACTATTGCCTCACAGAACATTATCTGGTTGATGCCAATTCTTAGAAATATAAGACTGATTTTCTAGTCTCTGATACATCTTTTTCTATGTAAGTCCTATGTGTACTCAAAAGGAAAGCATAGTGTTTCCTGGGTGCAAGCTTATTAATCGTGTTAGTCAAATCTTCTCTGTTCTGGCTTATTTTTTGCCTGATTTGTTTCCAAGAAATGTGCATTAGAATCCCTATCCACAATGGTACATTTATCTATGTATTACTATAATTTTGCCAATTATTTCTTTATATAGTTTGAGGCTGTGTTGCTGGTTACATTTGTTCAGAAATATTATAGCTTCTTGGAATATTGTAGCATTGTAGCATTTCCAGAATAAATCATTATTTCTCATCTTTTATGTAGAGCTCACCTTGAATTCGACTTATCTAAGACTAAAATTGCGAGCCGTGTGTTATTTGGGTTGGTTTCCTGGAAAATCACGTTTATCCCTTTATTTTCCACCGTGCTCTGTGCTTTCGTTTCTGTGACTTCCTTAATGTGGCCACCTGTGGCGGAGCTTTTTCTCAATTCAATATGAGGCCCCATGTCTGCATCAGCAGGATTAACCTATTGTAGGACTGATTTCTTCATCCTAGTTGTTTTTTTTTTCTTCTCCCCCTGCTTTCCATCTTTCTAGTTTCCTATCTCTTGTTGAATAGATCCAATTTTCCTTTCCTTTTTTTCCTACTGCTACTTTCAAAATTATGCTTTTCTTTTATTATCTTCTTGGCTGTGTCTAACTTATCGGGGTTCCTTGTGTACATTTATTTTTCCTCCTAAGAATTAAAGATTCACCGTGGCACCTCTTCTGTGGGTAAAACATAGCCCATACAACCTCCCTCTGCCCTTATCTCTCACAAATACCTCATTCCTCCTATTGGAATTGCCTGAAAATTTATACCAGTTTGGTTTGAGGTCGCTAGCTCTGATTGTTTCAGCATATTTAGAGAAAGGAAGAGGCTGGCAGACCATGCTTTGCTTCTCACACGGATTATAGCCTAATTCTCCGCTTCCTTTATTATTCTTTGCTTCCCCCAGCAGAGCAATGAAGACTAGTACTTCATAAACATAACTATGTGTTTTAAAAATCTATGCTATTTTAACAGCCTTTGAGGTCTCATTTACATGCCATGAAATTCACCCGTTCTAAGGGTTTGACTCAATAAGTATAACCACTAATGGTTGTGCAATCATTGATGAAGGCCAATTTTAAGAACGTCCATCACCCCCTCCTAAAGATCTCTCCCTCATGCCTGTATGCATCAACACCTACTCTTCCCCCAGACACAGAAAGCCCTAAACCCACTTCCTGTAGCCACTGCTTCCCCTTTCTTCACACAGCCTGTGAGAGCAATTACTGCAGGCATAGACTAGCTTCCCTCCCACCCTGACTTCTTTCTTTACGTTTTTCCCTCAAAGAGCAGCCATCTAGCATGGCTAGAAAGTTACTCTCTGGTCAGTACATGTTAACTTTTATTTATCCCAGTTTCTGGGTAGATGGATTGTTTCCGTTTCTTGTTCAAATAATGTTGCTTTGTCCACTTTCTTTTGTGTTTGTTTAAGGCCACACTTGGTCAGGCTCAGTGGTTGTGCCTGGCTCAGTGCTCAAATTGCTTCTGGCATTGCTTATGGCACCATTTGAAATAAGGAATCAAGCTCAGGCCTTCTGTATACAAAGCATGCACTCCTCCTACCATCCTTGCTATGTACATTTTTCTACAAGCTTTTTTTTTTTTTATCAACATAGTTTGTGTGAGTGTGTGTGTGTGTGTGTGTGTGTGTGCGCGCGCGTGCGCGCTCGTGCGCACGTGTGTGCATATGTGTCTGGATGTGAGTGTTTGGAGGGAAAGAGGAAAGAAAAAGAGAGTGAGAGAGAACCCTCGGAGTAGAATTAGTGGGGATTATAACAAATTTACATTTTATTTTCCCAAGAAACAGCCAAACCTTTCCCAAAGTGGCTGTGGGAACTCATGCAAGAGAGGTCTTCACATTCTTCCCATAATTGTTCTTATTCTTTATGCTTATAAACACTAAAACATGGCACTGAAGTAACTACACAAACTTTTTATGGCCTATGATCTTACTGAAGTTAAGCCCTTAAACGGGGTTCTGAGAAGTGTGGCAGCTGTAACCACACCCACAAAAGCAGTCATAATGTTCAAATAGGGCCAGCTCAATAGATTCACTCTTTTCTAAAATGAGATG
>PVKC010004980.1:0-34322 GCA_004027635.1 Crocidura indochinensis | reverse complement strand
CCCGGCCCCATCTATTTTAATTAAAAATAACTAAAAGATGGGTCTGGAGCAATAGCACAGTGGTAGGGTGTTTGCCTTCATGCGGCACCCAGGGTGGACCTGGGTTTGATACCCTGCATCCCATATGGTACCTAGAGCCAGGATCAGTTTCTGAGCACATAGCCAGGAGTAACCCCTGAGCATCACCAGTGTTTATTTTCTGCCACCAATTTCCCCAGTTATCCTTCCATTCCCACCCACACTATCAGCCGGCCTCTATTCCAGACACTTTCTCCCCCATCCTTGTTTTTTTTCTGAAATACTTAAAAGGTTTGTAAATTTATCCTTCATCTTGTATATTACTTAGATGTGTATTATTTAATCTCTGTGTTGGGATTTTTTTGGCTACTTTTCTATTGATTTCTAGTATAAACTATTATGGTAAACATTATGTTGTATGATGTTTAAATAAATACTTAAATATATAAGATGTTTATTTTATGACTGGAATGAGTTTGTCTTGGTGTTTGGTCCATGTAAGCTCAAATATAATGTGTAATTAGCTCTTGTTTGTTGAATAGTTTGTAGATGTCAATTAAATCCAACTGATTTATGATGCTATTGAGGTCAGCTGATTTTCAACTATCTTTACTGATTTTCTGTTTGATCGATCTGTCTTTTCTAATAAAGGTTATTAAAGTCTTCAGTTATTATGGTGGGCTTTTTCTCCTGGAAGTTCTATTTTTTGTTGTTTCATGTATTTTGAAATTTTTATTAGGATTTTTATGTCTTGGAATATTGTGCCCTTGATCACCAGATAGTGCGGTGTTAAATTTCCTTTCCCATAAATTTCTTCCAGGCTGTGTGGACCTGATATTATAATGCTTAGGAGCTACCAGGGCCAAATTTGAGATTGAACTCAAAGCCTTTCACATAGTAGGCATGTATTCTTGAACCATCTCCATAGCCCTTTTGCTTTCTTTTGATTAGTTTTTGCATGGTTAATCCTTTTCAATTTCTTTCATTTTAATCTTTATTGATATATTTAAAATGTTTCTTGTAAGCAATATACAATTAGTTGGATCATGCTTTTGGATCAACTCTTGACAATCTTATTTTTCTGTCTCGACTATTCATATTTATAATATATGTGATTATGATATGCTTGACTACATCAACCACATTTTTACTATTGAGCTCATTCTTGATTCCTGGTGTCTTTTGCTTCTTCTGCCCTTTGCAGTTTTAATTGCATATCTAGCAGTCTTTAGGGCTTACTTCTAGCTCTATGTTCAGAAATAACTCCTGGTGGTGATCAAAGGAACATATGGAGGGGGCCAGGCAGTGGCGCTGGAGGTAAGGTGCCTACCTTGCCTTGTGCTAACCTAGGACGGACCGCAGTTTGATCCCCTGGTTCCCCATATGGCCCCCGTGCCTGCCAGGAACGACTTCTGAGCGAATAGCCAGGAGTAACCCCTGAGCTTCACTGGGTGTGCCCCCCTTCCAAAAAAAAGAACATATGGAGTGTAGCTCTGCTTTATGCAAGACAAGTGCCTTATATACTGTACTATCTCCATGAGCCCATTAATTGCATATTTTATATAATTATATTTTCTACCTTTCTTTGAAGATATGTTATACTTAAATTTTTTTCTTTAGTAGTTTCTCTAGAGATAGCAATATATGTTTACAGTTAATTCAGGTGAATATATAGATAATACTGTTTCATAGGTAGTTGTGTACCATATAATAGCAAAATATAATAAAACTTCTCCTTTCCCATACATAATTTCTGTCATATTATTTATACATAAAACCTATATAGCACAGAGTTATTTTGAACAAACTACTGACCTGTTAAAAATAGGGGATGAGAATATGGGCTAATGAGTGGTAAAGTGTATGCCTGCAACTATGTGAGGGCCTATTTTTGATCCCTAGCACATCTCACCACAATCGAGTAAAAGAAAAAACATTAAATTTTATATTTAGTTGTATCTCCTCTGATTCTCCTGTTTTGACTTTCTATATGCAAATGTAAGTTTCTGTCATATATAATTTTCCTTCTTTTTCAAGAACTTTGCCTAAAATTTCTCTCAGGCAAATCTGTAAGCAAGTACTCTTTGGTTTTTATTTAAAGGGCCATTTCACAGGATATACAATTTTAGATTCCTGTTTTGTCTTTTCG
The DNA here is from genome assembly GCA_004027635.1 of Crocidura indochinensis. Taxonomy (NCBI): domain Eukaryota; kingdom Metazoa; phylum Chordata; class Mammalia; order Eulipotyphla; family Soricidae; genus Crocidura; species Crocidura indochinensis. The sequence goes on along the minus strand of PVKC010004980.1, from coordinate 32,155 downwards.
TATGCCTTACAGAGTTTATTGAAATGTGGTTCTGGTGTCTTCATATTTCTCCTGTATCCCAATATATATTTGTACTTAATATATCCTTATAATATTATATTATATATGTAAGAAGTGTCTGCATGGATATGCTAAACTATCTTAGCACTTAGAATGTTTACATTGCGTTTTTATGTGATTCATTAAACTGATGAATCTTTTTTTATCTTTATTTAAATACCATGATTACAAACATGACAGTAGTTGGGTTTTGGTCACAAAAAGAAATCCTCCCTTCACCAGTACAATATTCCCACCACCAATCTACTCCATATCCCTCCACCTAGACACAGGCATTCAACTTTTCTCATTCATTAAAATTGTTATGGTAGTTATTAGTGTCCAACTGCACTTACCCCTCCTTGAGGTGACTGTTAAGTCATTTGCACATAGTGCCTAACTTGCTCAGTAAATATTTGTTAACTAGATGGAAGGGTAGTCTCCTTTTACTTCTATACTACATTGCTGATATCTCATAACATATTATTAATTTTATTCTTCTTTCCCAAATTGTAATGCTGTGCAAGAAAATAGAAGATAACTTTTATTATAATTGCTCCATTTTATTGATGTTTTATCATTTACAAAACTGTTAATATAGTTGCATGCACACATTGTTCTAATACCATACTACCACCAGAGTACCCACTTCTGTATAGAAAGATACCTAAATTTTTAAAAAGCCAGAAAAAACAAAGATAACTATTTAGCAACTTTCAGTACTTATTTAGAGCCAGTCATTTTTTTAGAATACATAAATATGGGAGCAACTAAGATTTAAAACATCTTGATTCCTGAATCTTACTTTCTAGTTATGGAAACACTTTTAATAATTATTGAATTGAATATTAACTTAATCATAACTTATGATGACATTTCAGTTTTAATTTATTGCCCTAAAACTTTCATGCCTTGAGGGCTGGAGAGATAGTACAGTGAGTAGGTTGTTTGCTTGCACACAGTTGGCTTGGGTTTGATCCCAGCACCGCCAGGATAATTGCTGAATGCCAGATAGGTAACTCCTATCACTAGGTGTTGCCCAAAACCAGAGAATTTTCACTCATATATAATGTACTTTTTAATTTTTTTGTCTTTGGACCACACTCCATATTTCTCAGTGGTTGCTTCCTGACTGTGCTTAGCAATCACTCCTGGTGAAATCAGGGTCCATATAGGATGCTGGGGATTGAATCTGGGTCAGTTTCATGCAGGCAAACTCACTACCTGCTGTACTATTATTCCAGCACTATATATATATATGTATATATGCATATATATGTATATGTACACACATATATATTATATAATTATACTTTTTAAACCTAATATTTTTATTTTATTTATTTATATTTTTTAGTTTTGGGGCCACAACCAGCGGTGCTCAGGGGTTACTCCTAGCTATCTGCTCAGAAATAGCCCCTGGCAGGCACAGTGGACCATATGGGACACTGGGATTTGAACCAACCACCTTAGGTTCTAGGTTGGCTGCTTGCAAGACAAACGCCGCTGTGCTATCTCTCCAGCCCCTTTCACCAAATATTAACTGACTTTTAAACTTCTTTGCACTAAGAAATTGGCTAGAGAGAGTATAGAGGTAATGCCTTGCCTTGCATACAGAAGGTTGTCTTTCTTAAAGATTTAAAGATTTCATCTTTAAACATTAAAAGACTGAATCCTGGTTGTGGTGTTTTAAATTCAGGTTTAATAATGATATAATCAAGAGGATTGGGATTTATGCCAAATTTATGCCTAACTATTGTTGAAGACTATATATATTCTGTGTACTTAACCTCATTTTCAGTTTTCTTCCATTTGATCTAGACAGTAAACTTTAAAAGTCATACCTGTTTTTTTTTTATTTTCTTTTCCAATAGTCACAGTATCAAAATACTTTGCAACAGGCTCCATTTTCAGATCCAACAGTGTCAAGTGGCCAGCAAGAGGAACTTGAACAAAAGCTCGTGTCTACTGAGAAGGAGGTTGTACAGCTCAATCAGTTTCTCAAACAAAGAATAAGCCAATTTAGTGAAGAGAAGAAGAAACTAGAGGAAAAGGTAGATTTTTAATAAAATATTTTAATGTTTATTAAATATTTCAATATTTAAATAAAATTTCATTAGTCAACATTCTGCTTCATTGTCATGACATGGTTGTCAAATTAGTTTGCCAAATATATTCATAATAGTTTGAAAGATTTAACTTTTAAATGTAACAATGTTGAATTTTTTGTTAAAAATTGATTAAAATCTGTTGATACAAAACTAATTGTCTTTGAGATAAGTTTTTTTCTATGACCAGAGAGACACTGCTTAACTACTAATCACCAGGTTTTCACTTCTCTCTCTGGAATATTGACTCTTAGTGTAGTGCCTTACTATTGCTTTACAGAGGCAACTATTTCTGGCATCATAAACTTGACACAAAGTGTACTTTTGTGGGAAATTCTTTTTTTTATTCACTTCTTTATTTTTTTCAAGTTTTAACTTGAGTACCTTTATTCTCCTATTCATTCATTTACAGGGAAGTGCTGTCTAATAACATTTCTGCCAGTGGTGGTCTAATGGACTATGTTTCTAGCATTTTTTTCTTTATTTTTGTCAAGTGCTTACCACCATTTTGAATAATATTTTTATATATCTCTGCAAGATCCATAAAAGTAGCACATGTGAATGTGTGCCATTGTATCATATGTAGTACTGATATGATAGTTGGCATATTGAATGAATAAATTTTTAAATAATTCTTGCCAAAAGGAAAGAAATGTGAAATAGCACAAACAGCAAGTTTAGGAAAGAATTATTTCAAGCAGAGGGAGAGAGAAGAAAGCAGAGGGAGAGAGGGAGAAGAAAGAGGGGTCTGGGAAATGTCTATTGATAAAGTGAATTACCTAGGAAATCAAAGTTGATTACAAATGCCAATATAGATGAATTACTCTAAAAAAGAAGAATTTGCTTTTCCGTGTTGAGACCACTTAGAATGGAAATGTCCATATTCAACAGAGACTGGATGTAGAGGAGTCAAAGGTAGAGAATGCAATTTGGATCAGAGAGCTGGGGATGAGTTATTTTTATCATAGTTTGAGAGCCATACATAGTGGTTTCATGACTTATTCCTGGTTTTGCTCTGAGGATTCACTTTTGGCAGGACTTGATGGACTATATGGGATGCTAGGGATGAACTATGGGTCAGCTGTGTGAAAAGCACCCTCTTAACCACTTACCACGTACCCACTATAAACCTATTTAGGCCACCGAGTTGAATAAGTAAAAAAAAAATAGAAACTGTATATGCTGAATGATTTAGCAACAAAATAACATTTTCATTCCATATGAAATTGAGTAACAATTTCTTTCTGCATTTACTCTGAAATCCTTCTCAAGACTGATTCTTGACCACAGAGTGAGTAGGGCACTTGCCTTATATGAGTCTGACCCAGGTTCAAACCCTTGCATCCCATATGATTTTCTGAGCCTTCTAGGAGTAATCCCTGAGCACAGAGTGAGGACTAAGCTCCAAACACTACCAGGGTGTCCCCACACACCCTCAAAAATAAAGATTGACTCTGACACAAGACATTAAGTGTAGTAATTTGAATTTGTTCCTGTCTGAGGCATTTTGTAATGTTCTTTAAATATGTTTACTCAATTGTAATCTTCACAAAGATCATATGGAGTAAAAATTATACTCCATTAACATTTTTTGATAATAATGAGTTTACCTGGTTACATCTGGGTAGAAAATTTTAGTAAGCTAGGGATAAAATTCAGTTTGTCTCTTCAGCTGACTCCTTGACCTGATAGTTATTCATAAATAATTTAGGGGAAAACATTTCCTCACTAACCTATTTTGGTCTGGTAATTGTATTTTGAAATAAATATAAATTGCTATAAATTTGTAATAAAAAGTTATATTACCTTCTTGGAAGTACATTAGTATTGATACCCACTTAAAGAAAACCTTAACCTTTTATAACTAGAGACTTTTTATTAGTGATGGTCATTTACTTGAAGTTAATACCTGGAATTCAATTTTAACAGCTCCTGAAACAGCAAAATATGGATAAAAATAGTAATAATAACAATGGGCCTAGAGAGATAGTCCGGGGTTAAGGTACCTTGCATGTGACTGACTCACATTATCTCTTGAGCATTGCCAGAAGTGACTTCAGGCTGGAGCATTACTGGGTGTGACACCCTCAAATCATACCAGTTGCTCTTTGATGAATAGGGTTGAATATCACAAGAGCCAGTGGTTATGTATAAATAAGTTATGATCAGCAGCTAACAGGTGGCATCCAATAGACTAATGGCCCAGAGGCTTGAGATCAAGAAACAACATTATGTCTGAAAGTTAAGAAACAGCGTCAGTAAAACAAACCAGTGCCACACAGAAGTAGTAGTTAAGTGTACTGTTCATACACCACAAAGGTAGTTAACCAACTGGGAGTACTCAAATTAAAACTTGGAATAAGATTTAGAGTATATTGTTACAAAGTAGCTTACATAGTACTACATGAGATATTGACTCCTTATTAAAAGTTTTTGTTTATGGATACTACTTAGGAAACCCTTCTAACAATAAGGGACCTTGTCCCTCTTTTCCGCTTATAAATAAATTCTCCTCTGAATTCAGTAAGATAAAAAGGTTGAATGTTTATAATGTTAGAATTTTCTTAAATGAAAGAGAATTAACTAGTGGTAACCTTATATCATTTGGGGAGAGCAGTGAAAGTTTTTCCCATTTTCAGTCATCAGAAGTAATATGTCAAGTTAATATTATTTGTCTTATAAAATAAGCAATTTGATCTTTGTATTAAATTGACTACTCAGGAAATTTTCAATCCATGTTTGATTTTGACATTTATTATGACATCAAAGAAAATAGCTTATAACTAGAAGGGAAAAGAGAACTAGGAAATATTTGCATTTAAAAGATTGTATGGGGGCTGGAGAGGTAGCACAGTGGTTGGGTGTTTACCTTGCATGCAAAATGACTGTAGTTCAAATCCCCGCATCCCACATGGCTCCTCAAACCTGCCAGGGGCGATTTCTGAGTGTAGAACCAGGATTAGCCCTTGAGTGCTGCCAGGTATGACCCTCCCCCCCCCAAAAAAAAAAGATAGCATGACTGACCTATTCCAGTGTTTGTTTTTTAAAGACATTGTGTCACATTAAGACACATAAGCAATTAACCATGAATTTGGGAGCAAATTAGGGAGCATTTAATAAGATTTAATTAGTTGTGTTTACTAAGTCAAAGACAACCCTAATGATGGGGAATCTAGATACAATTGGTTGCTAGAGAACTTAGAAGAATCTGCTCAGGAGCAATGCAAAGAATTAAAAGAACATTGATTTTGGGGCCAGAGTGGCAGCACAGTGGTAGGCATTTGCTTTGAAAGTGGCTGACCCAGGACAGACACAGTTTTGATCCACAGCATCCCATCTGGTCCCCTGAGCCAGGAGTGATTTCTGAGCATAGAGCCAGGAGTAACCCCTGAGTGCCACCGTTGGTGGCCCAAGCATAAACAAAAACAAAAAGAACATTGATTTTTTTTTCAAATTTTTTAAATTCCAAGTTTGTCTCTGTGACTTGTAGTTAAATTTCTAAAGAGATCGCTGGGCTTTCTATTTAAAAAAGAAGCATTGTATTATTAAGTTTGATTTTGTTTTCAAAGAGTAAAGTTCTTTCTTCTACTAAGTACTGTTGTTTATTTAACTGATGAATATGAGAAAAAACATTTTGAAAGCTCTATAAACTTCTATAAGAATGGTCAGTATTTGATAACTTTGTACGTAATTTGAATTGATCTTAAATATGAAAGAGCCTTGAATATAAGACTTAAAAATACCGTATTTTAGGGGCCCAAGCAATAGCAGTGCAGTAGGGCATTTGCCTTGTACATGGCTGACCCAGGACAGACCTTGGTTCAATCCCCAGTGTCCCATATGGTCCCCCAAGCCAGGAGCAATTTCTTAGTGCATAGCCATGAGTAACCCCTGAGTGTCATCGGGTGTTGCCCAAAAACCAAATAAATAAATAAATAAATAAATAAATAAATAAATAAATATACCATATTTTAGGTGGAAAAGTGAGAAAAATACACAAATCTGAGGTTCATGCCTAACAAAATTTACTAGGCTTATCTACAATAACCTATACTAGGTTTTCAATATTTCAGTTTTATTGGTAAGAAAAATTTTAATTTTGTGTTCAGTACCTAAACATAAAAATATATATACTTTTGCACAAAATAAGAGACTAGATGCATTCTTCCAGAGATAAATACTTGCTTCGCTGGTCTTAAATTATACCTTTGTTTGTTTCTGCATCTTCTGGGTACCCCATAACACTTTCATTATCAATTTTTCATATAACATAAACTTCAGCACATAGCATCAAGACCAAATTTTCTCATGTGCAAATGGGGAGGCAGGAGAAGAATATCATTGCTGCTACCTGTCTTACTATATAGTCTATATAATGTCACCCATTTTAATTCAGACAAAAACTCCAAAATTTCTGATTGATGTAATATGATTTGAAAAAATATGAATAACAAATAAGGAAAAATTTACTAGAACTGATAGTCTTATTATTTATGATCTGTAACTTTGTAAAAGTCAGTGATACCTATAACTAGAATGTTGATTATGTTATTAAAATTATTTCTTTTAAAGTCAGTCATCCACTAATAATTTACAATCTTGTTATTTAGCTTAAAACTAGAGATAGGTACATCAGTAGCCTAAAGAAGAAATGTCAGAAAGAATCCGAGCAAAACAAAGAAAAACAGAGAAGAATTGAGACCTTGGAAAAATATCTGGCTGATCTTCCAACTCTAGATGATGTGCAGAGTCAAAGTTTACAGGTAATATGAAATAAAATGCTAATACTTAAATGACACAAAATATGAGTTTGCGGAGCCAGAAGGATAGCCCCGAAGATAGGCCTTTGCAAGCAATTAGGCTGGGTTTGATCCCTGACACACCATATGGTTCCCTGTGCCTCACCAGGAATGACCTCTGAGTGCAGAGTAAGTCCTGTATACCTTTAGATGTGACACCAAAACAATAAACTATATTTGTTTTTAAGTTAACTCTGGACATTTTGTGATTTTTAACTTTAATTTTTAGTTAATGATGTTAAATCCACCTTTTCTTGTTTTAATAGAACTTTTTGAATTTTACCAAAACATTGATTTTTCTTTTTTTTTCTTTTGTTTTGTTTTCTTTTGTTTTGTTTTTCAGGCCACACCCTTTTGATGCTCAGGGGTTACTTCTGGCTAAGTGCTCAGAAATTTCCCCTGGCTTGGGGGGACTATATGGGACGTCAGGGGATCGAACCATGGTCACGATCTTTCCTTGACTAGTGCTTGCAAGGCAGACACCTTGCCTGTAGCGCCACCTCGCAGGTCCCTTGATTTTTCTTTTTAATTAATGTGGGATTGTGTCTTACTGAGCCTGTGTACTAACTTTAATGTTTTACTACAAAAGGTTGTTTTACAAACCATCCTGACACGTCCCCTTCCATATTCAAATAAGTACAGTTGTGACTCTTCTCAGTATTCTTCATGACGCACCAAAATTCAAGAAGACACCCACCATCATCTTTTAAAAAATCTTTCCATGCTTTCAATGTAATTTTTTTTATTTGTCATATGTCCATAATCATTTTCTGACATCTTAATCTGTGACAGCCATACACATCTAAGACAATCATAATTTTCTTTTTTAAATAATTATTTAAGCACCGTGTTTATGAAATTTTTTTTTTGGTTTTTGGGCCACACCCAGTGACGCTTAGGGGTTACTCCTGGCTATGCACTCAGAAGTCACTCCTGGCTTGGGGGACCATATGGGAACCGGGGGATCGAACCGTGGTCCGTCCTAGGTTAGTGCAGGCAAGGCAGGCACTTTACCTCCAGCACCACTGCTGGGCCCTGAAATTTTTTATGATTGAGTTTCAGGCACACAATATACACCACCTTTCACCAATGCATGTTTTCGATTATGAATGTCCCCATTTTCTCTCCCACTTTACCCCCTGCCTCTCTTTCTTTTTCTCTCTCACACATTTATTCCCCACTTTTTGACACTGGTTTGCAATACTGTTAACGAATGGGGTATGTCTCAGACATATCACTTTATCCCCTTTAGCACCTCATTTTTGTCCAGAGTGAGCAGTTCCAACTCTACTACAATAACATAGTGGTTCCTTTTCTAACCACATTCAACCACTATTTGTGGTAGGAATCCTACCATGGACTATTTCTCCCGATCTTCATCTCTATTGTCTCTGGATATGATTACCATACTATCTTTTTTCTTTCTTATATCTCACAAGTGAGTGAAATTATTCTGTCTATCCCTCTCCCTCTCACTCATTTCACTCAGCATAATAATCTGCATATCCATCCATGTATTAGCAAATATCATGACTTAACTTTTCCTAATCACTACATACTATTTTCATTGTGTAGACATACCTTAGTTTCTTTAGCTACTCCTCTGTCTCGGTACTTGGATTATTTTCATATTCTGGCTATTATACAAAGTGCTGTGATGAACTTAGGAATGGAAAGGGCTTTTTTGCATGTTTTTGGGGGCCCTAGGTTATATTCCAGGGACTGTATTGCTGGATCATATGGAAGCTCAATTTCTAGTTTTTTTGAGGTATATCCCATATTATTTTATCAAAAGGCTAGACCAGTCTACATTCCCACCAGTAAAGAGTGAGAGTTCACTCCCCACATTCATGCCAGCACTGGTTGCTCTTGTTCTTTGTGATGTGTGCCAGTCTCTGTAGCATGAGATGTTATCTTGTTTTAGCTCCCAGATGATTAGTTATGTGGAACATTTTTCATATGCCTTTTGACTATCTGGATTTCTTCTTTGAGGAAATGTCTATTTATTTCTTCTCCCCATTTTTGATACTCTTTTTTTTTGTTAAGTTATATCAGTGCTTTGTAAATCTTAGATATTAAGACCTTATCTGATGGATGTTGGGTGAATAGTTTGTCCCATTCTGTGGGCAGTCTTTGTATACTAGCCACTGATTTCTTTGAAATGCATACACTTCTCAGCTTAATCTAGTCCCATTTGTTTATCTTTGCTACCATGTACTTAGTTGGTCAGTGATGTTTCATCCTTGAAGATGCTTTTAGTCTGTCTCAATGTCATGGAATGTTCTGCCTACATTTTCCTTATAGTTTTCCTTTTAGTTCCTTATAGTTTCAGGTCATATATCAAAATCTTTAAGCCATTTTGATTTGACTTTCATGCATGGTGTTAAAGAGAAGTCTGAGTTTACATTTTTATATGTGATTAACCATGAACGTTGAATGCTTTCTCTATATATATTTATATAACCATATGATTTTTATTTTATTGATAATGGTATATTATATTTTTGGCTTTCTTATGTTGAACCATCCTTTCATCTTTGGATTGAATCATAGTTGGCAATGGTACATGATCTTTGTGAAAAATTGTTGGATTTTATCTGCTAGTATTTTGTTGAGGATCTCTGCATCATGTTTATCAAGGACATAGGCCTATATTTTTCCCCAGGTGTCTTTCTTTGCTTTTGGTATCAGGGTGATGTTAGCTTCATAAAAACTATTTGGGAGTGTTTCTGTTTCTTCAATTTACTAGAAAAGCTTGAAAAGATTTCCAGTAGACCCTCTTAAAAGATTTGAAAGGATTCACTAGTGAATCCATCTGGGTCTGGGCTTTTGTTTTTTTGGAAAGCTTTTCAATTACTATATCAAATTTCCTCAATTGTCATAGGTCTATCTAGGTATTCAAGGTCAACTTGGTTCAACCTTGGGAGATTATAGGAATCCAAAATTTTGTTTGTTTCTTCCATGTTCTTTTGTTTTATGGCAAAAGATTTTCAAAGTAATCTGATTATCTTTTGAATTTCTGTAGTATCTGTAGTAACATCTCCCTTTTCATTTCTGAATTTTTTAAGGAAAAGTTTCTCTTTGTGAATCTTGCTAGTGGGTTATTGATCTTGCTTATTATTTTCAAGGAACCAACTTTGGCTTTTATTGATAGTTTGGATTGTTCTTTTGTTTTCCAGTTAATTAGTTTCTTCTGCTTTACATTTTATTATATCCTTCCACATGCTTACTTTTGGCTCATTTTGTTGATTCTATTAAAATTTCTTAACCTGTGCCATTAAGTTATTTACTTAGGACTTTTCTGCCTTCCTGATTAATGATTTCAAAGCTATACATTTTCCCCCTTTATCTGTGTCCCACATATTCTATTGTGTCTTTATTCTCATTGATTTTCACTTTGGCCCACTGTTTTTTTTTTTTTCCAGTATTGAGTGCTTAATTTCCAGGTGCTAAAGTTGTTTCTACATTTCTGTTTGTAATTCACTTCTATTTTAAGTTCATTGTGGTCAGAGAAGATAGTTGATATAGTTTCTATCCTTTTTATTTTATAGAGGTATGGGTTATGACCCAGCATGTGGTCTAATTTGGAGAATGTCCTCTGTGCATTGGAGAAGAAAGTTTGGGGGAACAAAAAGCCCTATATATATCTACTAAGCCACTCTATTTCATGCCTTCCTGTATTGTCAGTATATCTTTGTTGAGCTTTAGTCTGGCTGATCTTTCAAAAGGTGACAAGTTCCTGTTGAAATCTCCCACTACTATTTTGTTACTATTGATATCTTTATTCAAGTCTGTTAGCAGTTTTATGTATTTGGCTGGTTCATCAATGGGTGCATGTATGATTAGCATTGTGATTTCTTACTGATGTACATATCCCTTGATTATTAAATAATGACCCTCTCTGTCTCTTGTAACTTTTATAAGCCTGAAGTTCATGATGTCTGATATCAGTAAGGCCACCCCAGCTTTTTTAAGGGGTTGTTTTTTAGAAGGATGGACTTCCAATCTTTGACTTTGAGTCTGTGTTTGCTCTGGTTATTCAGATTTGTTTCTTGCAGGCTGAAATATGTTGTATTCAATTTTCTGATCCATTTTACCATTTTCTGTCTCTTGATTTATGCATGTAATTCATTGACATTGAGAGAGATTATTACCCTAGGGTTTTGTGTCATCTTTTTTGTAGACGCTTGGTGTGGTTTTGGTGTTTATCTTACTTTAAGTAACCTCGTTAGTTCTTTTTTTAAGTTTGGTTTTGAGTCTTGTTTATCCATAAAGGTGTTATTTTTCCTTCAAACCTGAATGATAGTCTAGGTGGACAAACTGTTCTTGGCAAGGTGTTCGTTTCATTGAGGGTTTTTTTGTTTTTGTTTTTTCTATTTTCAACCACTGCCTTAAGGCATGGGGGATGCTTATGATGTGAGCTATAAATATATAAATATTATAGACGCTTCCTTGTATGTTATTTCCTCCTCTGCTCTTTCTGCTTTCAATAGCCTGTATCTCTGGTTTCCAAAATTGTTACTAGGATGGTCCTTGGGCATCTAGGATGTGGGTGCATGTACTTGTTGATTCCTTTTTTTTTTTTTTTTTTTTTTTTTTTTTTTTTTTTTTTTTTTTTTTTTTTTTTTTTTTTTTTGGTTTTTGGCCACACGAAGTGATGCTCAAAGGTTACTCTTGGCTATGCACTGAGAAATTGTTCCTGGCTTGGGGGACTATATGGGACGCCAGGAATTGAACTGAAGTCCATCCTCGGTCAGTCATGTGCAGGGTGAACGCCCTACCTCTGCACTATAGCTCCAGTCCAAACTGTTGATTCTTTATGAGGGTTTTCTTCCTGACACTCTGGGACTTCAATGATTCTTTTGTTTTTGTGATTTTATACCAGAGTTCCATTTTTGTCTATTAATTTATTTTACATATTTTTTTATCTTTTCTTTATTTTAAGGCTCTTTTTAACTTCTGTTGAATGGAGGTGTTGTGCTTCTCATCTTCTAGCTCACTGATTCTGTTCTCAATAGTTCTTACCCTAATGGTGAGGCCATCCAGTGAGTTTTTCATTTTGCCTACCAAATTTTTCATTTCTGTTATTTCTACTGAAGTTTCCTCATTCTTACTCTCATATTGAATCTGTTTGGCTTCCAGTTCCACGGTTTCTTTAAGTTTTTTAAAATTAGAATTACCATATAATACATTGATTTCACTTTTGATCCTATATTCATAAGAATTTAAAGGAATTGACACAATTGTTTCTTAGTCATTGCTCATATTAGCATTATTTGTAGTAGCTGAAAGATGAAGGGAACTCAAATATCCATTGGTGGAGAAATATACTAATAAAATCTAATGGACCTATACAGTTTTAAGTATGTTTCTGCCAAATGAAATAAAATAGTCTACAAGAGAGAAATATTTTATCATCCATTTATATAAGGTACCTAATGTAGTCAGGTGATTTCTAGACACTAGAGCAAAAGATGGAGAGTTTTTAATAGCTATAGAACTTGTTTTATAATATTAAGAGAATTCTGGCAATTACGTGTGCAATAATTGTGGATGCACTTAGAGCTACTGAACCAACCATTTCACTTTAACATGGTGAAGTACTATATGTGCATCTTATATTTTGCCACAACTAGAAACAATTTTAATATCCCCAAATATTTTACTACTGTCAGCTCCATTTTCCTTTTCTCTATAATCCTGTTCTTTCAAATTTTGTTTTGTTTTGTTTTGTTTTGTTTTGGGCCACATCTAGTGACAACTCAGGGTTACTCCTTGCTCTGCACTCAGGAATCACTCCTGGCTTGGAGGGACCATATAGGACAGCCAGGGATTGAACCTGCATCTGTCCTCGGTCAGCCGCATGAAAGGCAAATGCCCGACTGCTGAGCCATCACTTCAGCCCCTTTTTCAAATCATTTTTAAATTATCTAATAGGCGTAATTATTATCATGGTACATGAAGATTCATGCAAGCCTACTCATAAGCCTATTACATTTTGAGAACAAAAATTTGAGACAGTTTTTAATAGAAACATTAAAAATATTCCAAATGTTAGACATTAAGAGTATTCTCCTTAGCTCCAGATTCTAGAAGAAAAAAATAAGAATTTTCAAAGCACACTGAAAGATGTGGAAAAAAAACTTGAAGAGATGACAACACAGTGTCAAGAGAAGGAGGCACAGATAATATGCCAGAAAAAGAAAGAAAAGGAGTTGGTTACTACAGTTCAGAGGTAACTATCATTAACTTTATTAACTATAATTAAATGTCATTTTAAGTTTTTCATATTTTTTAAAGATTGAGTGTAAATATATTAATTTATAATTATTACTGTTCTCTTAAAACTACTATTTCTTTGCAACAGGCTATCTTAGTTTTTAAGTTAATATTTTGGTGCAATTGGCTGACCTCTTGCTAAAAATTTAGATGGGATTGGTGCAAGATAAAATAAACTTACTAATTAAAAACAAAGTATTAACAAATTAATATTCGGATGTATTTTTTTAAAGTACATTTTCTAAATAATAAAGAAAATAAGCAAAGAGCACTTCTTAATGAGATATGCCAACATAAAGCAGTTGGTTCCTCTTTTATTTTAAACCACACCACGCAGGGCTTTTAGTCATGCCTTATCCAAGTTTACTCACATTCCTTGACATAGGGACTTAAAAATAAATAATTTTAATTATAATTAATATATTTGTTTATTTAGCTAACATTTTTTTTTTTTTTTTGGTTTTTGGGCCACATCTGGTGATGCTCAGGGGTTACTCCTGGCTATGCGCTCAGAAGTCGCTCTTGGCTTGGGGACCATATGGGAAACCAGGGGATCGAACTGTCATCTGTCCTAGGCTAGCGCAGGCAAGGCAGGCACCTTACCTCCAGTGCCACTGCCCGGCCCCCAGAAGGTTATTATTATTATTTTTTTTGGTTTTTGGGTCACACCAGGGATTATTCCTGGCTCCATGCTCAGAAATTGCTCCTGGCAAGCAAGGGTGACTATATGGGATGCCGGGATTCGAACAGATGACCTTCTGCATGAAAGGCAAACGCCTTATCTCCATACTGTCTCTCCAGCCCCAAAGAGATTTGTGTTAAATTCTTTAAATGTCTGGTATAACATTTAAGCATATAAACCATCTGGTCTTAGACTTCTTTGTTACAAATTATATTTTCTTTTTTTGTTTTTTATTTTTTTTGTTTTTTGTTTTTTAATTTTTTTTGTTTTTTGTTTTTTAATTTTTTTTGTTTTTGTTTTTGGGCCATGCCCACTTGACGCTCAGGGGTTACACCTGGCTATGAGCTCAGAAATCGCTCCTGGCTTGGGGGGACCATATGGGACGCCGGGGGAATTGAACCGTGGTCCGTCCTAAGCTAGCGCTTGCAAAGCAGACACCTTACCTCTAGCGCCACCTTCCTGGCTAGCTAACATATTTAACCTGGTAAATTTATATCGGGTCCCTGAAAAACCCAGAAAAAACTGTTACATGCATTTCTAGGTGTATTAGCTCTTATATAAAACTGAAGTATAATGAATTATTGGTTTAAATAGATCAGAAAGTTCCTTGAAGAATATATGACAAATGTAAGAAATCAAATATAAATAAATTACGTATAATTTATATATTGCAGTGTATTTTTCCATTTCAGTACAAGATAGTTTTATTGTGCTTTCAAAGTTTGAAATATGCCTGATTTACTTTTTTTCTGTTAGGTTTCAGTGCAGACAACCCTGATTTCTGGAACAAATAAGTCTTCAGGGTTTCTAATTTTAGTTTCAAAAAAAATCTTACCCTTTTGATTCTAGCTTTACTTTTTTTCTTTTTAATTTCTTCTTTCATGACTGCAAATCACAAATATTCTCTAGTTTCAGAATAGCTTTTTGATCTTTAGTAATTCAACCCCGTATCTTTCTTCTTTTATCATACTGATAAAATAAAATTAGACAATGTATTTTTGTTTCTTAGAGATCACAAATGAAGGATATTATGAACAAAATTATGAAAACCTAAAATCATATTAACATTTTTCTTTCCATTGTATACTTTCATTTGTTTAACATAATTTTAAGCCTTCTCTTTGACTTAGTTTTTTTTCTTACATTCTTGGATTGAAAAATTGATTTTAGTAACCTTAATTAAGAAAGCTTAGTAAAATATATCTCTGAACCCATTTTCATCTTTTAGCATATCATTCAATAAAGTTTCTCTTGATTTCTATAGATACAAAGACTGAGACTTGTATGACTATAGTGCCACTTGACCTTATTAGAGTGGGTATTATTTCAGCTTTCTCAGCTCTACAGTGAAGTATTTTTTAAGTAAAGTATTTTTTAAATTATCAATTTCATGTGTATGTGACTATGAATTAATCACTTATTAGTTTTTCTATAATGGTTACTTTTTTTTGTTTTATGACACATAAGATCTTTGGGGATTTAAAATTTTTTCTATTAGAAATGAAAGTTTAAATTATTTGAGTGAGATCCCAAGTAGATACCTCTGCTATTAGAAGAGTAATTATTTTTCTAAGTGAATGTGTTTCATACCATTAATAAAATGAGAATAAGTACAAGAAATAAAACATCTCTGATAAGTTTCATGATAGAGTATTTTTTCCCTTTAACCATTTTTTTCTCCTTGTTATGCCATATATTGCATGCAAAATTGTTATATGTGGTAAGAGATAAATTTGCTATTCTGCTTAACGAAGGAGAAATGTAATTCTGCAGTTTAGGCAAGACTAATTACCCTGATAGGCAAAGGGCTAAGCACAGAATAAATGGTGAAAGATTTGTGTTCACATTCCCTGGATTCCACCACAGTTATCCTAAAGAAATCTAATTTGTGGGGAGAAGCAAAGAACAGGACTTAAGATTGCAGAACTCAGTTTAGGGTAATGAAGGACCTCAGTAGGTCATAAGGATTTCACATACTAACAACTCAACCTCAGACTCAACTGCATTTTTTAAAAGGTAGGCCTCTATTTTATTTTATTTCTTTATGAGATCAAAATATTCAAATATTCTTGTAGTATCTGTAAGTCTTGATTATTTCTTGGTCTATAATATTTTTACAAATCAGGATGCAGAAGTTATTTTATTTACATAATTGTGCCTTTTTACATAAAAGTTTGCAGCAAAAAGTAGAAAGATGCCTTGAAGATGGAATTCGCCTTCCCATGTTAGATGCAAAACAGCTTCAGGATGAAAATGATAACCTGAGAGAACAAAATGAAAATACTAGTAAGGTCAGTGGATATGAATAGATAGGTACATTATTTAATTATTCGATGTATATTTAGTTAATATATACTAAACTGTGAAATTTTAGAATTTTAAAATGCTTTGATTTAGAAAGAAAATAGCAAATTGAACAGATTTTTTTTCTCCCTAGATTAAAGTATTTGTTATTTGTTAGAAATTAGGGAAAACTTTTGTCATGAACTAAAGGAAAGTATGACTGGAAAATAATTTTAAAAGTCATAAGCAGTTAAATCTTCAGCAGAAACAAAAAAAACTAGACACTTCAATTTTAAATATATAATTTAAATTATGTAGTTTGTAAATGATACTTGTATCTAGAATATTTTTGTAAAATATTAATCAGACCCTGACTTAAACTCTAAGTTTACTATTTCTTGTTCTTTTCTTTGTGTTCTTGAGTTTTTCGTTCTTTTATTTAAACTGATTTGTTTCCTGTCTTGTAGATAATGCACAGCCAACAAGATGAGATTGACAGAATGGTTTTAGAAATTCAGGTAAGAGATGTTTGTACTTATTTTTCAAGCCATTCAAATCACAAGTTATTGGTGATTTTTAGCAAATATTATTTTATCATATTCCATGTAAAATTTCTTTCTTTAACATTTCTTAATAAGTATATCTAATACTGTTTTCAGGGCACCTTATACAATGCTTCCCACACCAACTTTCTAATTTTTGTTTTCTATTTTTAGTTGCCTTGACTTTCTTGTTTCCTTCTCAAATGCATAAGGCATGCATCATCTGCCTTTGAACCTTTGTACTGACTAAACACTCTTAATATCTGTGTAGCACAATCTTTCATGTTCTTTAAGCTGTTGGTAAAATGTTTGTAATATAGTATGTAAAAGCAGTTTTAGTTTTACATGCTTTATTCAAATCAGAAGCATTCTCAGTAAAGGACGATTGTTTTTTGTTTCATTTTTATCCTTTTGCAAGCATTCACCTTGAAGTAATACAGATTGATTTAAAAGTGAAAGTTTTATCTTCTCAGGGAGATAAAAGATCTAAATTTTTCCTGTTCCTGATTACCTACTCAATTGAATTTTGCTTCAAACAATAACATGCTTTGCTTTCTAATTTTCTTTATTCTAGTCTTTGCAAGGGAAACTTTCTAAAGAAAAATCAGTCACTCAAAAGATGATGGAAGAGCTGGAAAAGAAAGAAAAAAATCTACAGAGATTAACAAAAATGTTGCTTGATGTGAGTAGAAATTTAAATTGCTTTCAATGGAGGATTCAGTTTACATCTATTCAAGTTCAAACTCAATGCTTATTTTGCATATTAATAGGACATGTTTCAGTTGAGGATCTGATTTTGATGTCCCCACTAGAATTCTTATTAAAAATATAATACAATGTATTATTTACTTTTCTACTGTCTTAAAATATAGTTTTGCAAGCTTAGTTTTGTAAGCAAAGTCATGTTCTATCGAAATTATATTCCAAAGTCATCAGATAAGGCATAAATTGAATATTTTTAAATTATCTTTGAAAATAACTTAAGAATTTATAGGATTGACTTTTCATCATTGGAATAGATGACACTTTCTTCATTTAATGAAAAGATTAAATACTTTAAAAAAGATGAAATACTTTTATTTAAAGATATAATTTAAAATTATCCTCTTCTTGTCTTTTTGTTCTTTTGTAGTATCTGGGCTTAGGCTCATGGCTTCAAATGTGTAAGATAAGTTCTTTACCTCTGAGTTATGCCATTCACTCACCTCTAAAACTTTTTATTCAGTTGTTTAATTGTCTTTCTGACAATTTGCTCCTAAATATGTAAGAATGCATCTCAAAATTTGGGACACTTTCATATATACAACTGTGAAAATTGTTCATCAATAAGATTAGTCTCTAACATTTTTTACTAATAGGTAGTTGTTCATATATAATGGCCGTACTAGTAATGATAATTTCTTGTTATTCCAAAAAGCTTAGTCTACATTATGACTTATCAACATAGGCGTCAAAGAGATAGATTGAACTGTAGCATATGTTTTTGCATATAGGAAGGCCAGATTCAATCCCTGGTATCACCTAGGTCCCCTAGTGCCACCAGAAACAAACCCTGAGCACTTGTGTGTGTGATGCAGGAAATCTCCTCAAAACACCTCTGTCAAAAAAGATTTACCTGCAATTTTCCCAACTTTTTTAGTAGTGACTATTGAAAACAATATTCAAACAAGGACCATGAATTGCATTTCAGTTGAACTTAAAAATCTAAAATTTCTTTTATCTTGTTTATTGTTTGCTTGTTGAAGAAAATTGGCCTATTGGCTTACAGGTTTGTAGATTTTTCAGCAGGCTATATTTATCTGATTGGTTTATCAGACTGTCCTTTATCTTGTTCTTTGCTTTTCTTTCTTTGTAAAAGTGAATGTTATTAGAAGATTTAATTCAAACATTTTTTGGCATAAGTACTTTATAGGTGATCAAAGACTCTATAAATCATCAAATAATTCGATAATCATCAATTTATGTTTAGCATATCCCTTGTAAGAGGCACAACCTGATTTTTTGGTTAATGTGGTGACAATCTGATTCCTTTCATTGTAATGTAGACAGTAAGAACATCTGAACTAATACTTGGTTCACTATAAATTAGCAGCTTACCGACCCCCTTTACATCATGATTTTAGCATCTCCTTGATGATGATTGTCTGAATCTTTAGATGAGTAAAAGTCAATTTTTTTAAATTCCTTTACATTTATTAGCATTCATTGTTTGAGTTTATTTTTTATCTAATCAGTCAAATTGCTTTGTCTTATATATACAATTCCAATAGAAATTAATCTTATCTTCATTTTGTAACTTCCACAATGAGGAGCAGCAGTTTGGGAAATGATGTATGATAGTAGCCTTTCCTTTCCTTCTGCTGCCCTTTTCTTTTGTTATTGCTCCTTTATAGTTAAAAAGAGTCACACAGACTTCTTGGTAGAGGTGTACTGATTTAAGGCTGTACACTTGGTTGCTGTGCTCACAAACTTAGTTTTGATACTCATGAGGGCTCACCCGGTTTTGTTCTGTACTGGTGTGTGCTTGAGACTGAATACTGCTGAAGCACTGACTCCTAAACCAGTACAGCTGGATTCTCCATGTGGGGTGATGCAAGGCTTCATGATCACAAGGCAGGTATTCTGCCCTCGCTCTGTCCCCAGATCTTCCTGATTCAACTTTTATAAGTGCAGTAACCATGAGTTCTATTGTAATTCCAGTTCATACAAATAATTCAAAATGCTTTGGATACAGTTTCTTCTTTGATTTTATACTTGCATTTCTTTCTTTCTTTTTTTTGTGGGGGGGGGAGGGTCACACCCAGCAGTGCTCAGGGGTTACTCCTGGCTCCATGCTCAGAAATTGCTCCTGGCAGGCACAGGGGACCATAGGAGGCACCGGGATTTGAACCGATGACCTTTTGCATGAAAGGCAAACGCCTTACCTCCATGCTATCTCCCAGGCCCCACTTGCATTTCTTTTTCTTTTTTTTAATATATTTTATTTAAACACCTTGATTACATACATGATTGTGTTTGGGTTTCAGTCATGTAAAGAACACCACCCATCACCAGTGCAGCATTACCATCACCATTGTCCCAGATCTTTTTTTTATACTTAAAGAAATCAACATCAAATAAAAACTAACTTTATTTTCTATATAAAAATTGTTACGAAATAAAAATTGCTTGCTACTGATAATACACCTGCATAAAGGAAATTTAAAGATATTTTGTGGGATATGTCTTAGAAAAAATTATACCAATAGCCAAGATACTAAAGTGAACATATTAAGAGATTTCAAGAAAGGAGATTGTGTTTCTAGTGCCTCTCTGACTTGTGCTTAGAGAGAGCAGCAAGTGATGCAAAAGAACCATTTCCATTATTTAAATTTTTTTACTTTATATGTATGTACTCGTGCAGGAAACTTTAGTGTACTTGTATGACTCTGGTTTTGCTTATGGACTTGGGGGAAATGTTAATTAACCTTTTGAGTAACCCTTTTCTTTCCTAACCGGATTTTTTTTAATCTATTCAGAACCAAAGACAAACAGAAGAGTCATGTTTTTTATTGGATCAGGACCAGGATACTGACCAATCCAGGCAGCAGACATTGCTTTCTAAACGACCTCTGTTTGATTTGGATGTGATTGATCAACTCTTCAAGGAAATGTCCTATTGTTTGTTTGACTTGAAAGCTTTGTGCAGTATTCTCAATCAGCGTGCTCAGGGCAAAGAACCTAATCTCTCATTACTACTAGGAATCAGATGTAAGTGCACAGTACATGCCCTTACTGTATTAATTCACAGCCAGAAACCTTATCTGCATGAATTGGGTACTTTTGACTGTTTCTCCTTTTTTCACTTAGATTTATATATCTCTGAATCAATTTTTAGATCCATAAATACTTGTTAATACATCATACTTCATTTTATTTATAGAAATGATAGGGGTGGTAATAGCTGATGGACCATCATTTGAAAAAATGTCTTTAAATCTGACTATGAGTGGGGTGAGTGATGTTTCCTCTGGTGAACTAGTGACTAGAGTGGTAATTAGGAGTGCTTTACTGATTATTACTTTAAAAGTATCAATTATATTTGCTTCTACTTGTAAATTGTATAAATTAATGTTTCGGTTCTCTGTTCACTGGTGAAATATTTGAAAGAAAATAGTCATTTTCTTTCATATGCAGTATAATATTCTCTGTTAACTGCTTATGTAAATGACATTGTTTTCACAAGAGCACGTTTTTTTTAGCCTGGCCCCTAGCACTGACTGGTGATTTTTAATAAAAAAAAAAAAAATCCCACGAAATTACATATCCAGTTCTCTTGTCTAGCTTTCCTACTGACTTCATTCCTTTCAATGGAACCCCATCCATTCTGCTTCTGTTCTACTTTCCTCCAGAAATATCAAAGAGAGCTGCTACAGAAATGCCCTATTTAGTGCCCTTTCCTTTATTATGTTTCTGTAGTAGTCTTCATCTATGATTGTTTTTAATCATAATAGTACTTGAAATGTTGGTCTCTTAATACAGAAGAGATAAGCCCGAGGGTTTGAATAGAGTAAGATCAATAGTTTATTAACCAACATGTTGCCTTACATATTTGCCTTGATAGAATGGTAAATATGTGCTGGAACAAGTGCTAGTTTTGTTTCCATTTTCATCAAAATGATTCCACAACTGCAAGAGTTTGTTGGACAAACCAAGTAATTAAATAATACTTATAATAAAAAAGTGTACTGTCTGTCAAACATTCAGCTATTCTCAGCAATGTCAGTAGTCTCCCCTCACTCAAATAGGTGTATGTAGACATGTCTCGGTATGAGAATATAAAATATACTTTTATGTTAAAATATATTGACTTGTTTTGGAAACAACTGTCAAATACCTTATTTGGTCTGGGAAATATAGTAATGCAGAAAAATTGAAAATAACCTCCATATTCAAGTTATTAGGACATTATGACAAGTATTTCTGATGAATGTAAACAGTATACCTGGAAAAATAAGAAAAAGGACCATTAGATATTCCTGAGAAAGAGGTGTGAACACTCACTCCATGGAGAAGTTGGTTAAACTCCAATTTTAAAGAGGGAAGAGAATAATTTTTCCATGTGAACATGGAGATGTTTAGTTACCAATATCTTGAAGTAAAAAAGTAAATGTTATAGACAAAGACTTAACTATTCCCATTTTGTAACAGAAAATCTCAGGTTTTTGTAATCTATCTTTACATAATATTTTGTATAGTTTTTAACTTTTTCAGTAACAAGATTGAAGATATATTCTAATTAAAATAAAAGAAAACAGGGGCCCAGGAGATAGCATGGAGGTAAGGCGTTTGCCTTTCATGCAAAAGGTCATCGGTTCGAATCCCGGTGCCCCATATGGTCCCCTGTGCCTGCCAGGAGCAATTTCTGAGCATGGAGCCAGGAGTAACCCCTGAGCACTGCCAGATGTGACCCAAAAACCAAAAAAAAAATAAAAAAATAAATAAATAAATAAAAGAAAACAACAACTGCCAAACACACACCTTTTTTAATTGTATCTTTTACCTCTTATCTTTAAAAAAAGCTTACTATACCTGTTACTGTATTAATGATTTTATTGGAGGTACAATAATATTAACAAATATACTTGCTACTGATTTTTTCTTCTTTTTTTCTACTCTTCCATTTTATTTTTTAGTTTTTCTTTTTTCTTTCTATTTTTTCAATAATTTTGCTTTCCTTTATTTTGAAACAAATATATTATGATCATTTATGTCATCACATCATTTATGTGATGCATTTTCTTTAAATAAAATATTTTTTTAAAAAAGTAAAAGGAGGGGCCAGAGAGATAGCACAACGGTAGGGCATTTGCCTTGCAAACAGGTGATCCAGGAGGGACAGTGGTCGGAATCCCGGCATACCCATGCCTGCCAGAAGTAATTTCTGAGCACAGAGTCAGGAGTAACCATTGAGTACCACTGGGTGTGACCCAAACAACAATAACAACAACAACAACAACAACAAGTAACAGGAGATTTAAGATACTTTCCACATTAATATATGTGTTTACTCATTTCAGTGTTTAAAGTGTAGCCACCAAATCCTTACCTTACCCTCCCTCTCTCTCTCTCTCTCCCTTCCCCCTTTTTTGATACTGTGGTTTGCACTACTATTGTTAATAAAGTGGTTCAATGCGTATCACTTTATCCTCTTTCGGCACCCCATTTTTGGCCAGAATGATCAGTAACAACTGTCTTTATCAGAGTGGACCTTCTTTACCTTTAGTACACTCACAACTCTTTGCTGCAAGCTTTTCCATTTGGCCTTCATTTCAATAAATGGAAACTAAGTGCTTGTCACTTAAGGAAAGATAATAGGATATTGTCATCCATTAAACTAGAATATTTGTTTATTATTATATCAGTTTAAAACATTTTAATTAGCAGAATTTTAAGAGAATCAAGTATATAAGCTCTATTTAATACTGAAAGGAACATAATTCAAACCTGAGTCTGAGTGGTATTCAGTGTCAAATCATTGTATTCCCATTGTTAATGAGTTGGAAAGTATAAAATGTCTTTTCAAATTTTCAAAATGAGACATTATTTCAATATTTTATTTCCACAGCAATGAATTGCTCAGCTGAAGAGCTTGAAAATGACCACAGCCCAGAAACACTAACTAAAAAACTATCAGAAGTTTGCCAGTTACGGAGAGACATTGATGAGTTAAGGACTACAATATCTGACCGTTATGCTCAGGACATGGGAGACAACTGCATTACCCAATGATCAAGTGTTGGTCCTACAGCAATAATGACCCACTCTTAAATGCTGCTGTTTCACAGTTCTTCATATTTCTTTTTAGTAGCCATAATGGAAAGTTAATGCACATAGTGTTTTAGTTTCTATAGATATTTTTTGCTGGGATTGGGGAAAATTGTCTTCTTAGGCATTTATCTAATCAGGCCAGAAATTTAAATTTGAACAATTTGATAAAGTCTGCAAGGAAAGCATTGTATTCACAAACTACTGATTATAGGAACAAAGTGAAGATAGTGCATTAAATAAAGGAATAGGAGTTCCTCTAATCCTATATTTTCCTCTAATTCTATTTGATTATTTTTGATCAATCACAAAATTAGAGGGATATCTCCAATCAAATCTTCTAGGAAAGGCACACTGCTAATTATTGCATTTCTTTTTTTCTTTTCTTTTATAAGCTTTAATTGTACTTTGGACTGACTAAACAAGAATTCCAACAGCAGGCAGGTCTATTATAGTGATATACAAGGCATTTATACTTTTAACAGTTTCTGTGCTAAAGACAGTGTTGTAAGGATGGGTTTATAGTATCATATGTATATTAATTGTTTTTCCCTAGAGTGACTAAATTATGGTTATAAAAATTGGATATGATAATCTATTTAATGGACATTGAGATTCATATAATGCGTGCATTTGAACACAATTTGAACTAATTTTAACATAGCACTATTTGCAATTTGCAATTTTGTTTATATGTTACATAGATAAATTGATATTGAGAAAGCATGTATAATTAGCATAATTAAGGTCTGAGGACCTCAGTATAGAAAAGAACAGTTGCTCTAGAACAATACATTATTTATCAAAATCTCAGGCATTGAAATTTTAACATCTTTAAAGTTGAAATCACTCTAGCAAAAAGCCAAACTGCATATCTTATGTATTATTAATAGCTAAATTATTGCTAGCCTAAAACAGAACCTTAACCTAAGTGATATTTCAGTCCTTTCATTAGACAGGGTAGGTTTACTGGGATATGGGATATCACTAAGATTTTAATTTTTAAGTAGATAAATATACTATAATTTAAACTTCCCAATCTGTTAATAGATTTAGTTGGAAAGACTTTTACCATCAGAACACTCATTGCAATTGTTGAGTAGAATAATGTCAGTCATTGTCCTTTTTTTGATTTTGTGATGCAATCAGGCCTCATTTGGATTATGAATAAAACAGTAAAAGGGTTAAACTGTTAAGAGTCAAGCACGATAGTTTTGCTTTAGGCAAGAGAAGTTTGTTCATTTTGTTTCCAGGCTTCTATAAAGGTTGATCCTAGAAAATGTTTTTTAAAAAATTTTCTGGACAAGGACTTCAAGAAAAATGCCCAAGAACACATTAATAAGGTATCTTATTTTCAACAGTTAGTTTTGATGTATTGTAGGGCATTAAGACTTTCCTTCTAATCAGTGCCTGTGTCCTCCCTGCTTATTTTTGCTCTAATCTAAGCCCTAAAAAATCAGAACATTGAAGTGTTTCTACATCCCATGGTACCTGTCCTAAGAAAGGTCTTAGTGACTGGTCAGAACTTGATTTTATAATGTGTACGTATGTCTTTTAATGTTAAAAAGTGGTTTGAAGACAATCAGGGAGTAGCATATTTATACCAAATATTTGGTGCAAAGAATTTTGCCTTGTAAATATTCCCTTCTGGTAGATAATTCCACAAGTTCAATATACATATTTTCATTCTCCAAATCAAATCTGTTTCTTCAATCATAAGTACCACAATTTTGGAAGTAAAGCACCCTTACATAATAGTGCTAAATGGGCAGATAGCAGAATTGGGTCACAAGGTTCTTAAATGTTTCCTAGGTTTCTAAGTTTATGTTTTAGAGTTTTATGAGTATTGTCTTAAACTTTTGGTCATCTGTTTTTATCTATAGTGGATATATTTTTTTGTTCCCTGCCTTATTTGAAAATAAAATTTGCCTAAAAAAATAAAAACAAAAATATCTGGGGCTGGAGTGATAGCCCAGCGGTTAGGCATTTGCCTTGCACGCAGCCAACCCAGAACAGACCGGGGTTCAATCCCCAGCATCCCATTTGGTCCCCAAGGCCTGTAAGGACAATTTCTGAGTGCAGAGCCAGGATTAGTAACCCTGAGCCCTGGGAGCAGCAACAACAACAAATGGAAAATAAAATAGTCTTCTAAAACTTAGAGAATTTAATTCACATCTTGAGTTAAAACAATTTTATTTTTTTTTTGGGGGGGACCAGACCTGTGGTACAAGTGGTAGGGCATTTGACTTGCACATGCTAACCTAGGATGGACCGCGATTCGATCCCCCCACGTCCCATATGGTCCCCCAACCCAGGAGCGATTGCTGAGAGCATAGTCAGGAGTAACCCCTAAGCATCACCTGGGTATGGCCCCAAAAACAAAAAATAAAAAAAAATTGTTTTGGGGAATCACATCTGGTGGTATGAGCTACTCCTGGCATCATTCTTCCAATATGTTGGGAGACCATGAGCACCTTGAGTCAACCCAAGGCAGCTTTTATGAAAACCATGCTCTCTAGTCCTTTGAGTGATCTCTCTGGCTCCATTTTTTTTTAACTCAATAGGAATTAGCTAGTTGCTGTATATGTACTTCAGTTTTCAAAATACATGTTCACTCCCAAGAGGAAATTAGGATGTTACAGTTTAAATAAAACCCTGAATTACAAAAATATGTTGTTTGTTAAGGGCATTTGATATAAATAGGGGAGGATATAATATCTAATTTGTTGATACTTAATTTTTAAGCAATTTCTCTATTTTGCCTCATTTTTAGATTAGTAGTAATATTGGTGTGTCCTTGAGAAAAATATTTTAATTCAAGCCAAGTAACATTGGGAAAATAGAAACATTGATATGTTTGAGGTG
The DNA here is from genome assembly GCA_004027635.1 of Crocidura indochinensis. Lineage (NCBI taxonomy): Eukaryota > Metazoa > Chordata > Mammalia > Eulipotyphla > Soricidae > Crocidura > Crocidura indochinensis. Next base: position 5,751 of record PVKC010004980.1, on the reverse strand, counting down.
AAAATTAACCAAAAATTTTAAGTAAATCTTTTTTAAAAATTTCCGTAGCTGTAACATAAAACTGTTTCATTTTCTAAATAAGCATAAAACAATATTTCATTTTCTAAATGAAATGCTTACTGTCATAGTACATATTAGTAATCATGCAGCATTAACATTTCTCTTATGTCTTTTGGGCTTTGAAGTTGAGTTTATTTTCCTTAGTCATATTAAAACAGGGATGAAGTAACAGTTTACACAATTAAAGACCCAAATTAACTATGCAGATAACAGATTACTAGCATAATATTTTTCATTTGATGTCAGAAAAAGGGGATGATTTCTGTTAAATTTTCATAAATTCTCAGTGACTTCTACCTTTCAAAAGAATAAATATTATCTTAAGAGATCCCTGAATTAATTTTAAAATAAGTGTTACCCTATTTATATTTTAAATAAGAATTAATAGTTAATGTTAACAATATTTTAGTGAAACTTATTTTGGTTATGGCAATTTATGAAGCTGAATTAGACGTCTTTAGTAGTTAGAGACCATCTGAAGGGCTGGAAAGTGTTGCTGAAATTGATATTGTACATTTCTGACCTGCTATTGAATTTACAAATTAATTTTATTATAGTTCAAAACGTAGTAATAGGAGTTTCTTACCGGATATTTATAAAGAAACTACTGATTGGGAAAGTGCTCTTTCAATAGCCAACCGTTTGTTGAATAATATAGTGACTGATAACTTGGACTTGGATTTTTATAATAACATGATTACTGTTCCAAGCATACATTTAATTGAGATTACTGACATTCTCTTATGTAGATTTGTTACTGTAAATATGTAATTTTGGTAATTCTTACAACCAGGCTTATTCGGACTATTTCATTTGAAACTGCCAGTAGCTATAGTTCTCAGAGACAAAGTTAATTCCTTTAGCATTCTTGGACAGTTCTTTTCAATTTTCACAAAACAAGTAAAACTGTTTTACTATTTATTATAGAAGGTAAAATTCCCAGCTTCACCTCATAATGGCATTTTGGCATATTTCTTTATAATATTGTACATTTGATCACGAAGGGGGAAATATTATGGATTTTTTTATTTAAACAAAGTATATTATCAAGCTAGCTTCAAACCAGTATGTTATTACAACTGCTAAAGTCACACAAAGAGAACCTTTTGTGCCTTTTTTTGCCTGCAGTAAGTATTCATTTCTGTTTTATACCAACTTTGTTGATAATTATTGCACCCCCCCCCGCCCCCAGTAAATAGAATTGATTAGGGAAATCTTTTTTAAAAAAAGGAGCAGTTTTCATGGCTAAGTACTTTAGTAATTAGGAAGAGATGTCAAAAATACTCTACAGAGCCTAGTCTTTTCCATGTAGTAGGATGCTTCTTTGGACTATAGTCAATTGTTTGTATATATGTGTAAATGGATGTATAAATAGCATTTAAATATATAAACGTAATCTCAGCATCACATTTGTGTGATGACAATAGTATTGAGGTGCTAGGTGATTACATTAAAAGCACAACAGATTATATAATCAGTCACTATGACTGGTACTTTTGTGAATTAGGTTCAGTTTTTGAACCACCCAGAATACCTCATATGTAAATACAGTGGTCATGACTAATTGAAATACAGCTGTTGTAAAAAGAATGTGAAGCCACTGGTTGGCTTATGCCTTCTAATCTATCTTTTGCCTCTTTTTTGTAAAGGGGTTGGGTTTTGTTTCTGACTTTTGTTTTTTAATAGGGTTTACAGCTAGAATTTTGAATGCCAAAGTTCTATTTATTAAATTAAGAAAAGTTTTCGATGTTAATGGCTAAATATTTTTCCACTGGACTATTGTTTGTTGATGTTGAAATTTGTATTTACAGAGAAATAAATTTTTTATAAAAATGACTTGACTTTCAAGTTCCTAATGTTAATAATATACAAATGTTTGAAATTCACACTTTTCTGAATTCTCAATGACAAGGTTGCATTAACTTAACTTTTAGGTTAATGTTTCTTATAAATATGCCAGAGAACCAGTGACTAGAACAATGACCTTATAGTTTCTATTAAGTTACTAAAACTTTTGCATCTGCAGTCTTCCTGAAGACTTTTGGGGGTGGTGTCATATCTAGAGATGCTCTGGGCTTACTACTGGATCTTTGCTCAGGGATCACTCCTGGTGTTGCTCAGAGGACTGTACAAAATACCACATATCTAATCTGGTTTGGTTATGTGCACGGCAAGCACCTTGCAGTATCTCTCTGCCCTCCCCACTCACCACCTTAATTTTAATGGTAGTTACCATAAATAACATTTCAAATAACATATTGGCTCTGTGGCTCCTTTTGAATGTTAAATTCCTTTAAAATAATTAATTTTTATGACTAGGGTTTCCGTTTCCTGTATGGTTGAATGGCTCCCCTCCCTTTCTAGTCATAGATTGAAACCTCACAGAAATGTACACTAGTAAAACCCTGTTAAATATATATTCTACAGAGGCCTTGATATCTCTGCTTTATAGTTTTCCAGCCAGATCCCTAAAAATCCAGATTATTTTTCTCACATACATGGGTTGAAACCTAAATGTATTTAAGTTCCAGTTCTTCTACCTTGGCATTGCTTTATCAACAGACTAGATATATAATTCAGTTAATATCTAATTCAGTTTGTGAAAAGGATGACTTTGGAAATTAAACATCATATACTATCTAGTATATATATATCATATACTATGCTATACTTCCATGATAATGACTTAGAATAAGTGTAGTGTATAATATAAAAGTGAATAGAGTCCTAAAATATTTCTAAGTGTATTTAAAGATGAGAAGCAATTTATCCTTTAAAAGGATTTTTTGATCTGATAAAAATAACCACTATCCCCCCAAAAAAATGTGTCAACTCAGAGCTTTTTAATGGGTGCATCCCAGTGATTTTGCCAGTAGGCTTCTTATTTGAATCAACCCCAAAAATGACTCTATAGAAAAGCAGATGCTGAGTTAAAAAGAGGTGTAAAATAAGATGGCAGAGTGAATTCAGTTGAACTAATACAAATGAAAAACACTCTTAGCATGTCATTTAAGACATTCTCTTTGATTTAGAGAAGATTCTTGGTTGCAAGCATAAGGGATGATTAGTTTCTAAAATGTTTAAATCTATTGTCCCTGACAGAAATATGCTGTGATAAGCAAAGGAAAAAAATTCATTTTAGCCAGCCTGGCTTTTTTAAAACATGATCTTACATTTATATTGATTTCCTTACACTAGATGTTTTTTAACACAGAAATCTCACTCTAGATGTTTACTCAAAATAAGTATAAGCATATACCTAAAAACAGACTTGTAGAAGAAAGTTTACAGCAGTTTTATTTATAATAACTGCAAATTGGAAATATTCTAGACATCTGTCGGTAAGTTTTATCTATATCCAAAGTTTGAAAGCTGTATTCTTTTAACACCTCTGAGTAAACTTAATTAATTTGTCAATACTTTATGGTTTTGAGAAAATGAAGTAAAATTTAATAAAATAAAGCAATAGAAAATTAGGAAAATGGGCACTTCTGTTTTTCCATATCCTGAAAGACTTCTTTATCATGTTGCTACAAGTGGTTTTGGAGTCTCCACTGTCCATACTTCTTAAAATAAAACTTTTGGGAACTAAAGGGAAACAAGCAGAGCTCAGGGCTCAGAGATTGTTCCTGATGGGATTCATGGTACCATGTGCAGTGCTAGAATTAACCCAGGATGGCTATGTACATGGCAAGTGCCCTTACCACTACACTCTCTCTGGCCTGAAATGAAATTTTATTTGAAAAGAAATAAGGCACTGGTTTCACATTAGATTTTGATCGCTTTTATTGCACACACCTTATATCTTTGTTTTTCAGTTTTTTTCTTTATTTAAACATCTTGATTACATATATGATTGGGATTAGGTTTCAGTCATGTAAAGAACACCCCCTTCACCAGTGCAACATTCCCACCACCAATGTCCCAAGTCTCCTTCCATCACACCCCACCACCACCTGTACTCCAGACAGGCTTTCCAGTTCTCTCATTCATTCACATAATTATGGTAGCTCTCTGTGTAGTTATTTCTATAACTGCACTCACCACTCTTTGTGGTGAGCTTCATGAAGTGAGCTGGAAGTTCCAGCCCTCCTCTCATTGTCTCTGAGGATTATTGCAAAAATGACTTATTTTCCTTAAAACCCATAGATGAGTGAGGCTATTCTGCGTTTCTCTCTCTCCCTCTGACATATTTCACTCAGCATGATAGACTCCATGTACATCCATGTATAGGAAAATTTCTCGACTTCAACTCTCTTGACGGCTGCATAATATTCCATTTTGTATATCTACAACAGTTTCTTTAGCCATTCGTCTGTTGAAGGGCATCTTGGTTGTTTCCAGAGCCTGGCTATTGTGAATAGTGCTGCATTATATATAGGTGTAACAAAGGGATTTTTGTATTGTATTCTTGTGTTCTTATGTATATCTCTAGGAGTGGAATAGCTGGGTCGAATGGGAGCTCAATTTCCCGATTTTGGAGTAATCTCCATATCGCTTTCCATAGAGGTTGGACTAGACGACATTCCCACCAGCAGTGGAAAAGAGTTCCTTTCTCTCCACATCCCCACCAGCACTGATTGTTCTCATTCTTTATGATGTGCACCAATCTCTGTGGTGTGAGGTGGTATCTCATCGTTGTTTTGATTTATATCTCCCTGATGATTAGTGACGAGTAGCCATTTTTCTTGTGCCTTTTGGTCATTTGTATTTTTATATTTCTTTTTTATCTAAGTGTCTTGTTTATTTCTTCTCCCCATTTTTTGATGGGAATAGATGTTTTTTTTTTCTTGTAAAGTTCTGTCAGTGCCCTGTATATTTTGGATATTAGCCCCTTATCTGATGGGTGTTGGGTGAATAGTTTCTCCCACTCGGTGGGTGACTCTTGTATCCTGGGCACTATTTCTTTTGAGGTGCGGAAGCTTCTCAGTTTAATGTATTCCCATCTGTTGATCTCTGCTTCCACTTGTTTGGAAAGTGTAGTTTCCTCCTTGAAGATGCCTTTAGTCTCAATGTCATGGAGTATTTTCCTGATGTTTTGTTCTGTATACCTTATGGTATCAGGTCTGATATCAAGGTCTTTAATCCACTTGGATTTTACCTTTGTACATGATGTTAACTGGGGGTCTATGTTTGCTTTTTTGCAAGTGGCTAACCAGTTCTAACCAGTGGCTAAGCCAGCACCACTTGTTGAAGAGGTTATCCCTGCTTCACTTAGGATTCCTTACTCCTTTGTCAAAAATTAGGTAATTGTATGTCTGGCGGACAGTATCTGAGAACTCAAGCCTATTCCATTGATCTGAGGGTCTGTGTTTATTCTAATACCATGCTGTTTTGATAACTATTGCGTTATAGTACAGTTTTAAGTTGGGGAATGTAATGCCTCCAATTTTCTTTTTCCCTAGGAGTGCTTTAGCTATTCAAGGATGTTTATTGTTCCAGATGAACTTCATAATTGTTTGATCCATTTCTTTGAAGAATGTCATGGGTATTTTTTTTTGTCCCCAATTTCCAATCCAGACCAGGCAAGGATCTGGGTTGAAGTGTATATAGGGTGCGTTTACTGTACCTCCTTTTTCTATACAGTCTGTGTGAGGAACACAGCCTGTGGTAAGAATTGGGAGGCCTTATTTTTTTTCCTTCTTTTTTTTCCCTTTTTTTTTTAATTTAAGCGTTTTGATTACATATGTG
>PVKC010004979.1:14818-34406 GCA_004027635.1 Crocidura indochinensis | reverse complement strand
AGTTGTTCCAGTTCCTTAAGATGATCCTTTAAATTGTTGATTTTGTCATTTTCCTCTTTTCTGACATAAGCTTGTATTGCTATGAGTTTCCCCCTGATTACTGCTTTTGCTGTGTCCCACAGATTTTGACAGGTTGTTTCTTCATTATCGTTTGTCTCAAGGAATCTTTTTATTTCTTCCTTGAGTTGCTCTTTGATCCAGCTGTTGTTGAGTAGCATGTTGTTTAATCTCCAGGTGTTTGATTTTCTCCATTGCTTCTTCTTACAGTCAACTTTGACCTCTATTGCATAGTGGTCTGATAGGGTGCTTCTGATGATCCTTACACTTGTGGTTTTATGTAAGTTAGATTTTTATCCTAAGGCATGATCTATTTTGGAGAAGGTTCCATGTGGGTTTGAGAAGAATGTGTATTCTGTTTTTTGTGGGTGGAGGGTCCTATATAAGTCTACTAGCCCTAATTCTTCTAATTTTTCATTTAGGACTCTTATTACTTTGTTATTTTTTTTGCCTGCTGGATCTATCCAGTGGTGATAGTGGAGTATTGAGATCTCCTACTGCTATCACATTTCCCTTCATGTGTTTCTCTAGGTTTGTGAGTAATTGCCTCACATATTTAGCTGAGTCTACATTAGGTGCATAAATATTGACCAGGGTTAGTACTTCTTGATCTATTGTTCCCCTGATCAGTACGTAGTGACCCTCCTTGTCTCTGATTACTTTCTTGATGTTGAATGCAATTTGGTCTGATATTAGGATGGCTGTTCCTGCTCTTTTTTGTTTTCCATTGGCCTGAATGATAGATTTCCACCCTTTTATTCTAAGCCTATGCCTATCCTGCACTTGTAGGTGTGTTTCTAGCAAGCAGCAGATGTCCGGTTTATGTTTTCTAATCCCCATATGGTTAACTTTTAAAAATTATTTATAGCAGTCATACCCAGGTGTGTTTTGGGGGATACATATTGGAGATCTTGGGGATCAAACTCAAGACCTCCCATTTGCTGGAATGTATTCTACTACTCTAGGTACTTCCCCAGTCACTAAAACAATTTTTATCAATGGATTTATTTTTTAGAGAGTGTTTTTTGAGATGCATGTCTGAAGTATCTGTGTTATTAGTATTAATAGTTCCAGATAACATACTTAAGAACAAATAAATGTATTTAAATAACAAATTTGAATGACCAGATTAAGATACAAAATATCAGGATCATGTTATTGAAATCTCTTCTTAAAGTCTGTGTTTCATTTGGAAGAGAACACTGCAGACACACAAACATACAGTATACAGATTTTAACATTAGAATAGCTGATTTCAATCAAATTTTATAGAACCTGTACTGGAAAGGCAAGAGGCTGCACTAGCCACCCTCACTGAGAAGCCTGGAGTGAGGTCCCTCCAGGAGATGCCTCATTAGCCAGGACACACCATATTCATCATTTCTATCAGTTCTACACAAGACTATCGCCCTCTATTAGCATAATCTGTTTTCAAACCATATAATCAAACCTAATTTCTTTTTGTTTATTGTGGGCAAAGTGAATTACAAATCTTTCACAGTAATATTTAAGGCACATAGTAATAATGAATGAGGGGCATTCCCACCACCAGTGTTGTCCTCCTTCCACCCCTGTTCCCAGCATGCATCCCACTTCCCCATTCTCTACCCCCCATAATTCTAGTGCAACTGTTCCCTCTTGTACAACTTGATATAGATTGGGTATCATTTCTGTTATCTTTGAATTTGGATTTTGTATTCAAGTCTGATCATTTTTTATTTCCACCAAATGAACATACGACTGTCTGGTCTTGGTACCATCCATTTTTTCTCCCTCCAATTATGATGCTGATCAAGATGATTCCAGTAATGTGGCTCTATTGGAGATATAAGAAAGGATACGGGAGGAGTTCACCTAGGTGCTGTAAGTATCCATTTGGAAGAAGAAGTAACAGGAAAGAAAAAAAAAGAAGAAAAACGTTACAAAACAAAAGAAAATGAGACAAGACAAAAACAAAGCAAAACAAAACAAAAATAAGGGAGTAACAACAAAAGTACAAAAAAATTGAAAAAGAAAAAAAGAATAAACCGAAAACCAAAACCATCAGTTACAAAGAAACAATAAAAAACCCAAACCCAAAAACATAAAGAAAAACAAAAACAAAACACAACAAGCAAAAAAAAAACCCAGACCAGCAACTTCTTAAAAAAGTGTTGTGATGGGACCGGAGAGATAGCATTATTGTAGGGCGTTTGCCTTGCATGCAGAAGGACTGTGGTTCGAATCTCAGCATCCCATATGGTCCCCCAAGCCTCCCAGGGGCAATTTCTGAGCGCAGAGCTAGGAGTAACCCCTGAGCACTGCTGGGTGTGACTCAAAAACAAAAAAAAAAAGTGTTGTGCTTCTTTTCTTCTTTCTTTTTTTACATAGGAACAGTAAATATTGGGGAAATTAGAAAGGGAATTCCCTTAGCCTAAGAGAGTTTCTTTGCCCTTGAAGCATACTGCTATGGGCTACAGGCTCAGTAGCTCTTTTACAATCTTTTACTCACTCTTTTACAAATCCCAAGGTCTTTTCATGGTGCCAGAAGACTTTCTGCTCAGATGTGGGCGATGACATCTGCCTCTGTAGCTGAAGATCTTGCTATTTGCATAGGTCATAGGGCGATGGGTAGGAGAGAGGTTTTTTTGTTGTTGTTGTTGTTGCTGTTTTGTTTTGTTTTGTTTTATAGTTCTAGGATTTCTGTTCCATCACAGTTGCAATCAGTGTCCTGTAACTAATGGACTTGGTTTTTACTCAGATCCTAGGTCAGAGCTTAAGCTATAGTCTTTCAGCATGGTTCCAGATGTGCTGCTCAGTTGCAGTTGTCAAAATCAGACCTTTGGGATTAGAGCTCTTGATTTTTATACGAATCCAACTGTGAAGCATAATCTATAAACTTCCTCATTGGTCCCTAGCTAGGTTCTGTCCAGTCCGTGTTTGTCAAGGTCAGTCTTCTGTAAATATCAATTTTAGTTTTTGATTAGGGCAAGGGATGACTTGTCTCCCAATTGTATCATACCGCTAGATGATGAGATACTGCAGCCCTTTCCTAGCTCAAGTTGTTGCTGTTTCCTCATTTCAGAATGTCATGGTAAAACTGGTGCAAGTTGGTGCCTGGTCAGCGTTCAGAATTTCCCTGGGTGGAGTCTGGTTCCTGGTGCTGTTGCTGGGACCTATGTCAGTTTCACGTCTGGGATCTGGGGTTCTGGGTGGATGGTCTCTATCCGATCACATGGAGTCTAAGTTGGAACCACATGACATATGTTCAGGGTGGGAGGTGACCTTGCATTATAAAAAGTATAGATTTTTATTCCTCGTAGATAAGAGCTTGTTTCTGTGTATAACATTTCCCTTTATTTAGAGTGCCTATGCAAAAGGGCTGGTGGATTTTGAGCAAACTTAATTTCTTAAGTACTGAGTTGTGAACCCATATAGTATAGTATAACCAAACATGGTGATCATGAAAACAACTGACAAAGCTGAAAAGCTTCTGAATGTATTATGACCAAAAATTAATTTAAAATCAAATGTGTCATGAATATGGGTTGTTTCTGGCAGCACTGACCTGTGTTGCACTTTTTCAGGCAAAAAGGGGTTACCAGTGGAAAAGATTTTAAGAAGTCTTGGAATAAAAAATACCATCACAATGCTAGTGTAACTGTTTCCCACTTGTACAGCTTTTTGTAGATTGGGTATTGATTCTGTTGTCATTGGCTTGGGATTACTGTTCAAGTCTGTTCTCTTTTATTTCCTTTAAATGTTCATACTACAGTCTGGTCTTGGTACCATCCATTTTCCCCCTCAAATTATGAGGGTGAACAATATGATTCCAGTACTGTGGTTCTGTTGGAACATAAGAAAAGATAAGGTAGAAGAGAAGAAAAAAACAAGAACAAAAATAAAAACAAAAACAAAACAAAAAAAGAGAAAGAAATAGGAGGTGTCCCTCTAGAATCAGTGGTCCTCAAAGTACGGCCTGCGGGCCACATATTGTATTTGTTCCCGTTTTGTTTCTTCACATCAAAATAAGATGTATGCAGTATGTATAGGAATTTGTTTGCAATTTTTGTTTTTACTATAGTCTGGCCCTCCAATGGTCTGAGGGACAGTGAACTGGGCCCCTGTTTATAAAGTTTGAGGACCTCTGCATTGTTTTAAGTATTCATTTAGAAGAAGAAAGGGAAAAAAGAACAAGGCTACAAAACAAAACAATAGCAAAAACAAAAAACAAAAACAATAGGCAGTAACAACAAAAGTACAAAAAAAACCCAACCAAACCAAAAACCAAAGTCATCAACTATGAGAAAAAAAAAACAAATAACAAAAGCACAATAAACAAAACCAAAACACTATAAAAAACAAAAATAGTAAAACACCTAGCATCTCCATAAAAAGATTTGTTTCTTCTTCTTCTTCTTCTTCTTCTTCTTCTTCTTCTTCTTCTTCTTCTTCTTCTTCTTCTTCTTCTTCTTCTTCTTCTTCTTCTTCTTCTTCTTCCTTCTTCTTCCTCTTCTTCTTCTTCCTCTTCTTCTTCTTATCTTCCTCCTCCTCTTCCTCCTCCTTCTTTTTTGCAAAGGCACAGTAAATATTGGGCATATTTGAAAGAAAATTCCCTTGGCTTAAGAGATACAGGGTTTCTCCGCCCTTGAAGCATACTGCCATGGGAACAGCTAAGGCTCCGTACACACTCATTTTCACATCCCAAGGCCTTTTTATGGTGCCAGGAAACTTTCTGCTCAGTTGTGAATGATGACATTATGCCTCTGTAGCTAGAAATCTCGTTATTTGCATAAGTTGTAGGATGATGGCTAGGAGAGAGTTTTCCTTTACGGTTCTAGGAGTTCTATTCCATCACTGTTATCAGTCTTCTGTAATTGGTGGTCTTGGTTTTTTGCTCATATCCTAGGACAAAGCCTAGCATAGAGTCTTTCAGTATGATTCCAGAGGTTCTGCTCAGTCGCAGTTGTCAAAGTCAGACCTTTAGAGTTAGAGATTTTGGTTTTTGTATGAATCAGAGGTCGAGGCTTAAGCTGATTTTCTCATTGCTCCCTTGATAGGTTCTGTTCCATTCATGTTTGTCAAAGTCAGTCTTCTGTAATTAGTGATTTTGGTTTTTGCATAAAACAAAGGATGACATATCTCCTGATTACATCATACTGTTAGGTGAAGAGATAGGGCAACCCTCTCTTAAATCAAGTTGTTGCCATTTCCTCGTGTCAGAATATCATATCAAAACGGGTGCAAGTTGGTGCCAGTGAAGGGTTATTTTATACTTGAAAAATTAAGGTATAAAAGCTTATTGTTAGTAATTAATGTAGTGGAAGTACAAGCTTCCAATCCTATTCTGCACCTTGTTCTGTGAATAAATAAATTAGACATAGACCTTCATAGTTAGAGGTTGATTGCATAACTTATCACTCTGGACTGCTCTTTCCATCGTTGCTATTTTTTTTTTTTAGATTATAATGGATGTTCACGTCTTTGTGTTGCCCTCCTTCCACTTCATTTGAACACTTCCTCTCGATATATGCTGGCACCTATGGTGTTTGGAGTTTCTACCCTTTTGATCTTTGTATTTGTTCATAGATTACTATATGTAAATGTGTTATATATTCTAAATACCTCAAAGAAGTGTTATCATTCTGTATTTATCCTTCTTCTGACTTGTTTTGTTTAACAATATTTTCAAGATCCATCCATGTTGCTGCAAAATCCATGATTGTATTATTTCTAACTGCTATGCAATATTCCTTTGTGTTAAATATCACATCTTCATGTTCCAATCATCTCTTGCTGGGCATCGAGGTTGGTTCCAAATCTTGGCTATTTTACTGAGTGCTGCGATAAATAGTGGCAGGCCTACACACTTTGGGATGAATATTCTTCCATCTTGGGGGTAGATAAACAAGAGTGCAATTGCTGGGTCATATGGCAGCTCAATTCTGAGTTTAATAAGCACCCTCTATACTGTTTTCCATAGGGGTTAGACCAGGCAGCATTCTCACCAGCATTGAATGAGAGCTCCTTTCTTACCATATTCTTGCCAACAGAGATTGGTCCCATTATTTTTGATGTGTGCCGTCCTCACTAGTGTAAGGTGGTACCTAATTGTTGTTGTTTTGACTTGGATTTCCCTTATGATGAGTGATGGTGAACATGTTTTCACGTTTCTCATGGCCATCTGTTGCTCTTCCTTGGAAAAGTGTCTATTCATTTGTTATACCCTTTTTTCTATGACTTTATTAGGTTTTGTGGAGCTCACTTTCTGAGTATTTTGTATATCCTAGATATAATCTTTTACCTAATGTGTCGAGTGTGAAAAAATTTCTCATTCTGTTAGCTGTCTTCTAGTTTTAGCCAGTGTTTCTTTTGCCATACAGAAACTCCCTAGTTTTATGTAGTCCCATTTATTTAGATTTGATGCTCTTACTCTTGCCATTGCCATTCAATCATCAAAGACTTTTTTGAAGTATACATCTTGAAGTGTTCTGCCTATTTTTCCCTCAATGAACATTATAGATTCTGGTATGATTTCCAGGTCTTTAATCCATTTTGAGTTGATTTTTGTGTAGGGTGTGAGGCATGGGTCAATCTTTAATTTATTACTGGTGGTTATCCAGTTGTTCCAATACTGCTTGTTGAAGCAACTGTCTTTATTCCATTACAGGTTCTTGGATCCTTTTCAAATATTAGTTGACCATATATTTGTGTATATGTCTCTGGATTGGTTTATTGTTTCTTGGAGTTTTCCTGTGTACTCTTTAGGTTTTTCTATGTATATCATCATATCATCTGCAGGAAAAGATAGTTTGGCTTTCTCTTTTTCCTCTCTAGAGCCCTTGGATTCCCTTCTCTTGTCTGATAGCTATTCTAGTACTTCTAAAACTATGTTGAATCAGAGTGGAGAAAGTGGGCAGCCTTGCCTAGTTCTTACTTTAGTGAATATGTTTACAGTTTTTCAATATTAAGGATAATGTTGTCTGTGGGCTATTTGTAGATAGCTGTAACTATCTTGAGGAAGGTTCCTTCCAATCCTATTTTGTTTTCAGCATGAATGGGTGTCAGATTTTGTCAAATGCCTTCTCTGTATTGATTGATATGATCATGTGGTTTCTGTCTTTCTTCTTGTTGATGTGATGTATGATGTTGATTGATTTGCATATGTTGAACCATCCTTGCATCCCGGGGATGAAACTCACTTGGTCATAGTGTGTAATCTTCTTGATGTATTGTTGGATTCAGTTTGCTTAGATTTTATTGAAGATTTTTTGATATATGTTCATTAGTGAGATTGATCTGTAGTTTTCTTTCTTAAAGGTGTCTTTGCCAGTTTGGGGAGTGAGTGTGATATTCACCTCATACAAGGAGTTAGGAAGGATTCCTTTCTTTTCAATGTTTTGGAAGAGCCTGAGATCAGTGGTTGAAATTGTTCTCAGAATGTTTGATAGACCTGGAGCTGGACTTTAGGTTCTTGGGCAGTGTTTTAGTTACTGTTTCAATTTCTTTAGAAGTGATTGGACTGTTTAGGCTTTCTACATCCTCCTTGTTGAGTTTTGGGAGATGATATTTCCCCAGAAATCTGTTGGTTTCTTCAGGGATCTCTAGCCACTGAGTACAGCTGTTGATAATACTCCCTCATGATGTCCTGGATTTCTTGGGGGTTCTTTGTAATCTCTCCCCTTTCATTTGTGATCCTATTTATTTGTTTTTCCCCTTTTTTGGTGCATCTTACTAGAGATGTCTATCTTGTTTATTCTTTCGAGAAACCAACTCCTGGTCTCATTGATTTTTTTTTGTATTATTTTCTTTGCTTCTATGCTGTTTATTTCTGCTCTGGTTTTTATTATTTCTTTTCTTCTGGCTGTGTTTGGGTTCCCTTACTGCTGTTTTTCCAAATCCTTAAGGTGTCATTTTAAACTGCTGATTTTGTCATTTTCTTCTTTCCTGACATAGGCCTGTAGTGCTATGAGTTTCCCCCTAATCATTGCTTTTGCTGTGTCCCACAGATTTTGACAATTGGTTTCTTCATTGTCATTCATCTCAAGAAATCTTTTTATTTCTTCCTTGATTTCCCTTTTGATACAAGTGTTGTTGAGTAGCATGTTGATTAATCTTCAGGTGTAGGATTTTCTCCACAGTTTCTTTTTATAGTCAATCTTGATCTCTGTTACATAATGATCTAATAGGGTGCTTCTAATAATCCTTACATTTGTTTCTTTGTGCAAGTTAGATTTATATCCTAAGGAATGGTTTATTCTAGAGAAGTTTCCATGTGCACTTGAGAGAAATGTGTTTTCTGCATTCTTTGGATGGAGAGCCCATTAGTCCTATTTCCTCTAATTTCTCATATAGGGCTTTTATGTCTTTGATAGTTTTCTACCTGGTGAATCTGTCTAGTGGTGATAGTGGAGTATTGAAATCTCCTACTACTATCATGTTTTTTCCATATGTTTCTCTAGATTTGTGAGTAATTGTCTGGCATATTGTGCTGGCTTTACAGTCAGCGCATATATATTGATCAGAGTCAGTACTTCTTAGTCTAATGTTCCCCTGATCAGTAAGTAGTGACCCGTTTGGTCTCTGAGCACTTTTTCGAGGTTGAATGCAATTTGATCTGATATAAAAATGGATGTCCCAGATTTTTTGTTTTCCATTGGCTTGAATGATTGATTTCCATCCTTTTATTCTAAGTCTGTGTCTATCTTGTTCTGTTAGGTGTGTTTCTTGCAGGCAACAGATATCTGGTTTTTGTTTTCTGATTCAAACCTCCATTCTGTGTCTTTTAATGGGGGGATTTAACCTATTGACATTTAAGGAGATTATTGATAGAGTGGGTTATTGTGCTTTTATATTGAGTAGAGAGTGGTTGTTGTTACAGTCAGGGGTTTGGATTGTGTAATACATCTTTGAGTATTTTACTTAGAGTTGGTTTGGCTAGCACAAATAGTGTGAGTTCTTTCTTGTCTGAGAATGTTTTTAGTTCTTTCTTCCATATGAATGAGAGTTTTGCCAGGTAATGAACTCTAGGTTGGAAGTTTCTGTCATTCAGTAGTTTGACTGTGTCATTCCACTGTCTCCTTGCTTAAATTATTTCAAATGGGAGATCTGGTTTGATTCTTATGTTTCTTCCCTTGTACTTAAGGATATTTTTTTTATCCCTTATTGCTTTAAAGAATACATCTTTCCCCCTTTTTTTGCCATTTGAATTACTATATGTCTTGGTGTTGGTCTGTTAGGGACTATTTTAGTAGAAACTCTTTTTGCTTTTCAGATTTGCACTAGAGCCTCTTTCCAGAGGGTTGGAAAGTTTTCTGCTATTATTTCCCTCACCACTTGTTCTTCCCTTTCCCTATTTCCTCCCCTCTGGTATATTGATAATCCATAGATTATTTCTTTTGTTTTTGTTCACTAAATATCTAACATTTTCTTCCAATGTTTTACCTCTTATTTCCTTATTGGCTCCTTTGTCATTTTTGATTTGCAGTTTATTTTTCAGGCTCTTCTATCCTAATCTCCAACTGTGTAATTATATGCTATTATGGC
This sequence comes from Crocidura indochinensis, assembly GCA_004027635.1. NCBI lineage: Eukaryota > Metazoa > Chordata > Mammalia > Eulipotyphla > Soricidae > Crocidura > Crocidura indochinensis. Next base: position 24,824 of record PVKC010004979.1, on the reverse strand, counting down.
TTGTAAGACATTTTCTATTTCCTTTAATTCCATTTGTATAGATTCTCTCATCTGTAAAAGTTCCTCTTTGAGTTGGTTGACTTGTTCATCTGTGGATTTCTTGTAATTGCTGGCAAGTGATTCTTTGATTTCTATTTCCATTGCTTTCACGGCCACTTTTATATCCTCATCTATTGAGCTCGTGCATTTTGGTGGACTTGGAAACTTGCTAGGATTTCTCTTCATATCCCTGGCTCCTAGTGTCTTCCTTAGTTTCCCCATATTTCTTTGCATTTGGTGGTTCAGAATGTTCTGCCCTTGTTCTCAGCTCTCCTTTGTCACCTGTGGCATGTGACCGAGTCTCTACTCTGAATTGCGGCCCTAGGTGGGGATGATGATGATGGTTGTGGAGGTTTGGCCCTGCCCTCAGGCCTCCTCCCTCCTGATACCTGTGAGAGGATGCAGTCCTCAAGCACCGACTATGGTCACTGACTGCCAGTAGTCTGGCCTTAACTCCCCTCGGTACTTGTGAGAGGTGCGGGCTGCCAGAGTCTCCCAAGCACTGACAATGGTGACTGCTGATAGTCGGACATCAGCTCTCCCTGGTACCTGTGAAAGGTGCCGGCTGCTTAAGTTCCCCAAGTGCTAACTATCTAAGTCTGTCATTTTTGTGTATTACTTATCATAAATAGCTGTGGCCTTAAAAATTTTGCCCATAAGTCATCATCACCTATATTATTATTTCTCTATGCATCTCCTCTTATGATTTCTTATTACTACCATTCTAGTTCTCAGAAAACCCATGTATTATTATTCCCCTCTAGGAAAACTGACTGCAAAACACTGAGGAACATTGTGAAATTATTCTTAGAATTATGTAATAATTTCATCAGGTCCTCAAATGTGTACTTTGAGAAATGTTGCTTTAAATCCTTTTTCTTTGATAGGCTTTTCTTTCCAATATCCCTGTCTTTGAGTCCCACACCTTTTTAGTTAGGAGCATATAAAAGCTCTCTTTAAAATTCAAACTAGTTTTGTGTTAGTGATTTTGGTAAAACAAAATGTAAAACACAGCAGTGTTCAGGCTTTACTCCTTGCTCTGGATTAGGGATCACTTTGGGGACTATATGAGGTGCTGGGATAAAGCCTGGGTAGTCAACCTGTGTTAGGCAAAGTATTGTTTTACTTGAACACAAAAACATGGCCATGCCCATTAAACAAATACCACCCCCTCATTAAACTTAATTATTACTTAACTAATTAGAGCTTTATGTTTACTAAATTCTCACAGAGTTCCTTACTCACTGTATTACCTCTTCAGCTCTCAGAATGAATTTTGTTGGCTAGGATTTTCATCATGATAACTGCAAGGCATTAGGTTTCTTTTCTAAATTTTGCAATCAACATGGTATCTGGGAAACCTCAACATTTTCTGCTTTGGCTTCTTTAGACAGTCACCTTATATCAGCAGCCTCCATGGTGCCACATCCAGATCCAAGTGTTGCTCCTAATGCCTAATGCCTGAGCTGAGCACTGCAGCCCACACTTCCTGTCATCCTCTGTGGCCCCTCTGCAGACTTCTGCTTAAACTGCAGCCCTTATCATCATGATTTTCTGCCTTCTAAACCAGTGCAGCTCTCTGCTATGCTACTTGCTTTTCAGTGTTGAATAGGCCAGGTACAGGTCATCCATTAGGGTTTGTTTAAGAAAGCCATATCCAAAAAAACCAAAAAAACAACAAAAAAAAAAACATTAGCACTTTGACAAGTTGACGCTGCAGATGTGGAAATCTTTGTTGTTGAGAGAAGATGCTTTAATATGCCAAGACCACTAGCCCTAAAATCACTTAAACTCCCCACATCACCCACCCCATGTTGAACTTCTCTCCTCTGTAGAGGGGCTGTTAGGGTATAGAGTGAGAGAAGAACCTGAAGGCTTCTTCCCCTTTCCCTTTTCTAAGGACTCAGTCAGTTGGTTTATTAGGACAGTTTCTTGGGGCCCGGGAGATAGCATGGAGGTAAGGCATTTGCCTTTCATGCAAAAGGTCATCGGTTCAAATCCTGGTGCCCCATATGGTCCCCCGTGCCTGCCAGGAGCAATTTCTGAGCATGGAGCCAGGAGTAACCCCTGAGCACTGCCGGGTGTGACCCCCCCCCCAAAAAAAAAAAGGACAGTTTCTTAACTGTTGCCCTATGGTCTGCTATGAGCCTCCAGGTTATTTGAAGGAGGCCACAGATAAATTTCACATAAATGAGGGCCAACAGCATGGGGCTAATATCCATCATCATCATCATCAAATGCTATAAGATTAGAAGGAGCAATCACATGAAAAAGTTTGAGGAACATTTATTGGTAATTGGTATTACCCTGAAAAGGGTCTTAATTTCAGTGCTGATCTTATGTTCACCTCATAGTTAAACCTCTGTAGTTCAGCGCAACTCTAGGGAAATAACTCTAATTAGATGTGTCCTAATGAGGCTGCACATCAAAAAGGAGAATAACAAATGGTGAATGCTGCCAATAACTTTCTATACAACATAGTTTTAAAGAAGGACTTTTGGCACGAGATAAACTCAGATATAAATTTTGCTCTTGACATTTATAACTCTGCAAATGATCTTTAACATTTGTAGTGATGATGGGGGAAACAATATCAGCTTCTAATGGAGAGATAATAAAAGATATAGAATGTGCTTTGCATAATTATTATTGTAATAGATAATAAATAATGGGAAATGACTGGCAGTTCACAGACAGAAGTGCTGACAGCAACTGTACCATTCAGCCATTATGTGTGGTTTCCAAGTTGTGTTTGTCAATATTTGGCAGCATCTATAGTACCAGGTCCAGGAGACCTACGGTAAGTAATGTCCCCTAAGGTAACATTGAGGATGTTTGGTAAGGCCTGTTACAACAAGTGTGAACAGGCCTACTGTAAATTCATATGCTCAAAGTAATGATGCAACTGTATGCTATCTTTGAATAAACAAGGGTGAGATTAGGGCTGAGATAAAACAGTTGTGCAGTGCTGAATGCTGTTTGAGCTTAGTTTGTGCTGAGCTTGATAAGCCCTGTGTGGGAACAATATGGGGTCCAAGGAGCTCAGTGCCTGGGAGGAAGCACGTTGCACTAGTTCCTTGTCCTTGTGGTAGAGAAGACCAGAAATCAAGACTTGTGCCTTTCTGGAGGCAGATCTACACCCAGTAAATATTACCTCGTGACTTGATTTGGGCTTTAAGATTGTGAGCCTGTTAGAGAAGCCTGAGAGAAGAGTAAAAGAGGAGCAGTCTGCCAAATAATTTTGAGAGTGTTTTGCTTCAATTGATGTGTACCTATCAATGCTGCATGGCTTTTCTTCTTGGGGAGGGGGGCAGGTCTTTATCTGAGGAGAACTGCTCACGGCCTCCGTATCCTGTCATGGGTGCCTTCTTGGCCTCCAGCTCTAAGAGCTTATAATTCTGGGGATTCGTTCCAAGGGGATATTCAGACTGCTCCAGTGAAGAGGGGTTAGAGGTATAGAAAGCCAGAAAAGAATAAAAGACAGGCCAGTGAGCTGAGAATCTGGGTGCCCTCCCCACCAATCTGAGAGAAAGACAACCAGTCCATAATGCAATTAGCAATTGGGCTTTAATTACCTTGGCCAAAGGGTCTGACAACGTTCAGTGGTCCGTGGACCCCGATTGCTATTCACATACAGTTTGTTTTATAAGTTTTTGAGATGTTACATATGTCATTCAATAAATGATTAGAAACAATGCAGCAATTCTGAAACAATACTTCCTTCAATTTTTAACCAAAAACACCCACTACCATCTCATCTGAATTTTGTGTATGTCAGCTTATTGCCCCTTCAACTATTTTTATATATACCTAGGACAATACCTTTTAAAATATACCTAGGACAATACCTAGTTTGAAAAATGACAAAGGTAAGGCATCCTTAGCTGCCTCTAGGTTCTGCCCTTTGCACAGACCTGGGATGGGCTGGTATGTCCTGTTCATTGTTCTGGCTTTGGGGCTCTAGTTAAACTTTAAACAAATCCTGTGAACAGAAGCATGATTAATATATTTCAATTTCATCATTCATATTTCATTTTCAAAAAGACTCCCAGGGTACCTCTGCAGCAATATCAAAAGTGTCTGAGGGTAAACCATGGGCTTGCAGTTGCCAGTACAAGGTAGCCCATTCATAGGACTGCATCCTGTGCTTCAGTAACCTGTGAGAAGCAGGGGCATGCTTAAGAGAATGGAGCTTCAGTCACAGCCATATTCTCTAGAACTGAAGGAGCACAGAAGACAGAGGGGCCATCCTGATAACTGGCTGTTCTTAAGCAGGTATGCAGGGGACATTCTAATTTAACTTGCTTTGTTTTTCTGCTAGCATATCTGTGTAGGCAGGAAGGCATTTGTTTGACAGTAGTTAGACCTTCTTAGCTTATGAGAAGGTGTGTGTGTGTATGTATAGCTTACCTCAAGAACATGTCCTCAGGATCTGTTTCTGTATCTAAGGGGAGGAGTGATGGTATTTCCCAGTCAGGTGGCAAAATGACACAATTTTTGAGTCTTTTTGACAAGGATAGTTAAGGTACTAGAAGAGGCAGGCCTTGCCCCATCTCACCAGTGAAAGAGAAGAAAAAACGACTTTCTTAGTATTTTACCAAAATGAAGGCAGTTTTTGAATTTCTGGGTTTCTGATTAGCCGTATATATAAAGCAGTTTGTTTTGGCTTCTCACTGCTTTCCTGATTTGAGAAATCAGGCACTCAAGGTCCCTTGGAAATGAATGTATAAGAGATAATGATGATAATGATGATAAGATGATGACGATGATAAAGAGGAGGAATAAGGAGAATGAGAAAAAGGAGGAGGAGAAAAGAAGAAAGAAGGAGGAGGAAGAGGAGAAGGATGACCAAAGCCATAGTACAGTGGTTAGGATGCTTGCCTTGCACGTGGCCAACGTGGATTGAATCCCATAAGGTCTAGTGAGCCTACCAGGAGTTATTTCTGAGCGTAGAACCACTAGTAAGTCCTGAGTAGTTCCAGGTGTACCCCAAATCATGAAGAAAGAGGAGGAAGAATGTTCAAAGTCAAAAAATATGTTCTGCAAAGGAATATGCTATGGATTACTTAGAATCAGACAGTCAAATGGTAACTGACATGTGGAAAGAGTTCCCTGGAAAGACAAAAGCACCAAAGAAAGCCCTTTAGACCAGTGTCCTTCTTCCTGAAAATTTCATGCCAATGGTCTCCAACCCAAGCTGAACCAATTTGCAAGAAATCCTGTATGATAAACTTAGCATAAATAATCCAGGTGCAATGACTTCTGGGTCAGGCCTGTAACCCAGTTGAGAGTATAACTTACTACTTATATTTTGTTTGTTTTGGGGTTCACACCCGGCAGTGCTCAGGGGTTACTCCTAGCTCTATGCTCAGAAATTGCTCCTGGCAGACTTGGGGGACCATATGGAATGCAAGATTCAAACCACTGTCATTTTGCATGCAAGGTAAACGCCCAAACTACTTAGATTTTTTTAATCTTTGTTTTAGACCACACATGGCTGGTAATGTTCAGGGCTTCCTTCTGGCTCAGTGCTCAGGGATAACTCCTGGAAAACCAGAAACGGAATATGGGGAGCACTGGGGATTGAACCTGGCTTGACCATATGCAAAGCAAGCATTCTACCCAATGCACTAACTCTACAGTTAATATAATTTATTTCTTATATTAGATTGCATTTTGGAGAGACCAGAATTCAGCTGGAAGAACCTGATTTTACAGAATGGTTGGTAACTTTAAGAACTATTTTAAAAGGCCTTGTGCTGTGATGATGGTAACCATCCTGGGTCTTGTTGTGTCCTTCCTTTAATGGTACTTGGGTCTTGTGTCCTTCCTTTAATGGCACCTGGATCTTGTTGTGTCCTTCCTTTAATGGCTACCTCATCTTTTATTTCCTTTTGGCTCCAAGCAGAAGTCAGCAAGGTGATCTGAGTAGACTACACAGGGTGAGAAACCTAGGAGGGTGTTTCTCGAAGTCAATAAAACGAAACATCATTTATCTAAGGTGCATTGTTTAAATTATCACATTTATTTATGACAACACAAACACAATAAAAGAACTTAAAAAACCCGTTTTGTCTTATGTAACATATCTCTTCAGTGAACAGAAGTACTACTGTTAATGTTTTGACATTTTCAAGGTCCAGCCTCGGGTCAAAACCATATTCAGAGAAATAGCAGATTCTTCTCTAGCTTCTCTATACACACACAAAGGAACTTTATAATTTCTAAAGTCTACAATCTAACTATAATATTTTTAAAAAATCACATAAAGAGTTAAAAGTATTGCTGTGTCATCAGTATTGTAACTACTTCTTTGGTGATCAAGTTTTGGGTGGGCCAGACCTTGGCTTCAAGCAGAAACACAGTAGGCATATTGCCCTTCTGATTTGCAAGGTTTAGCAATTCTTTGAATATAATTGTGATTTCCTCAAGGGTCTGAGTAAGCTGATTTATTTGAAACCAGACAAATATTCCAAGTATTCAAATGTGTATAGACCTATCTGGTAGAATTGAAGTAACATCATGGACTATTCTGTGCCAATTCAATGGATAAACATGAAGCCTCCTTTACATAAGAAGCTGTTTGGCTAGTAAAAGCTTCACATATGATGAAACCAAATATAATAAACAATGCACGAAAATACAATACATCAACTGTAATCCAGTAGTTCAAATACTAGCTGTTTAGTCTTAGTGATTTTCAACCAACAAATGATCGTTTTTGTTTAACTAATAGAAACCAGCAATGATTTCGCTGATGAGACTCAATCTTGTGCCGTGGAATGAGAACATGATTGAAGTTAGAAAATCAAGATTCTGAATCCAAGATTCTGAATTCTTCTACTCACTCTGAGTTTTAGTTTACTTAAAAAAAAGGATCATATGAAACTAAAGTCTTGCAAAGCAGTGTTAAAATGTACATATATTAATATTTTACAGTCCCTCTCTAAGTAATGCACCCCTACTTATGCATATATCTTTATCACATCAAATATTACATGTTAAAAATACATAGATGATGCATAGCCACCAGATGCAGTTGAGACATAAACACTGGGTTATGCAACTTGTAGTTTATGCAGTTTTCATGGGAGGAGTATTTAGATAAAAGTATTATTCATGAGAGCCTGAAGCATTCTTGATGTGTTGATTTAAAACCGATTTAAATTTTTATTCTGTTTAATTTTCCTTTTATATTACTAGAGCTCTTTTTGAATGAATGATATCACCATTTAAGTAATTCTTAAAAAATAAGTGATTAAAACTTTCGTGTTATAAGTACAAGGTTTAGAAGCCTTGAAACTCTAACATAGAGAAATATGGGTGAAGTAATAGTAGTTTTAAATTCAGGGTAAGAGGGAAACAAAATGGACTATATTTTTCATATAACAAAATAAATAATAGGCTTGCTTTTTTTAAAGGATGGCTTCTTAATTTATAATTTACTTCTCCTTTATCTTTAAAATAAATAAAATATGTTTTTGCATATTTGGCTTTTAGGTAAAGACAAATCCACAGAAACCATTAACAACTTCATTTTTACACTTGGGACATTTTTAGAAGAATTACATCCTCTCAGCAGAAGTAAAATAAGAGTTACGGTTCTAGTAATTAAAAATACTCTTATGAAATGGCAGAGATAATAAAAGTTTAGAGTGAATTGATAAGCATGAGTTTGCAACATGAACATATGGCCTTTGTGATTTTGCTGAGGCAAATATTTCAGGTAGCTGCATTCTTGTAATAAATGTAATTCTAAATCAAAACATTTTTTTCAAATTAAAATCTGGCCCCAGTGAATCATTCTGATGATTTTTGAGGTATTAATGCAACAGAGTTAGTATTCCTGAAATGATCCCCAAACTCACTTTTATGCTAGTAATTCTTTTTTTTTGAATTATTAAAACCTGGCAGCAGTCTCAACCTTCATACAGATAATGACTGATCTTCAAATGACCTATCATTATTTCAAACTCATATTGAAGAAACAAAATAAAGAGAATTAAATAGTGCATTAACATTTTATATCAGTGAAACAGACTTTTCCATGCATAAAGTAGTTCTATCCATCCGTGGAAAGGTTCATCTTTTGTTTCTCCCTGTGTTTATATGTTATATTTTTAAAGGTACTGGTGGAGCCTCTGTACAGTGGATTGGTTCCCTAAAAAAACACAAAAAATGTTCAAACAAAATAATGTTATTATTTTGATATATTAAAATAATTGCATTCTATATTATAAATTAGAGGAAATGTCAAGTTCAATTTTGGAGGTCATTTTTGATTATTTGTGACTATGCTTTCAGCATCTGTAAATTACTATATCTTCATTTAATTTTTCAATATAACAATTATTCCCACTTATGTATTTTAAAATTTGTACTCTTTGAGGTAATGTGCTCATAAATAGAAAACAAGATTTTCGTCTGCTTTCTTTGTTCACTGTTCTTTTACCAACTCTGAAAACAATGCTTCATCCTTAGTAATTTATTGAATGAATGAAATAAGACAATAGATGACACCATCTCAAAAAGAAGAAAAAAGAAAAAAGAAATGAAATAAACGATAAAAATGTGATTCAGGTAGATGAAAAAGTGACTTACAAGTGTCTGCTTTTAGAAAATTTGTTACTGGTGAGACACATAATATGAGGGTACAGATAAAATTGCAAAATTAGATCAAAATTCAAGAGGAATAACAACTAGCTACTTAGTAGATGAACGGAAAGATCTTCAAAAAAGTGAATTCATGTTCTTGAGAATAAAGGACCTAGGTAGATTTTAAAGATTAGAGAATAAGTAATAAAACAGAGAGTGGGAGGAAAATACTGCGAAGACACAGTCTTCATTGTGAAGAAAAATCATGCCAGTATCTATTTTTAAGTCGCTTAGAGTCACTGGTCTGACCTGTGACTGGGCAATATATGATCTTTGTTCATGTATCTTAGGAGGGAAGCTTTCTAAGCAATGAGAGCAAATTAACAACAGGGTCTTTGGTGGAGAATGATAAATGAAAGTCAAGTCATCACATTTCTTTGACTCCTAAGATCATTCTGGACAATTCTAAAGGAACTCTTTATTTAGTTTGCAGTTTATAGAACTTGGGGTTTGAAAGATGAAGGACAGGCTGGTGTGACCTTATGTACAGGTGGAATCTCTTTAAGAAACAAAAATCAGGCATGCAATTTTATAAAATTTAAGAGACTGTAAGCCAGGAGGCTAAAGATTGGGACAGAAGAATAAGGATCTCAACTGAAGAGGAAAGATGGAAGAGTATATTCATGCTAGAATAATGGGTGGAACATTGTCTTGAAGGAAGAGGCAACTCCAAGGATCAGAAAAGATCCTGAGAGAGAATGAATAATGAGCAAGGTCAACTTAGATCTTCACAGGATCATAGACCCTTAGTAGGCCCATCGTACATCACATGAAATGTATTTAAGTGCCTTGTTTTCCACAATTAATTTAATTTAGATATACTCTAAAGAAGGTGACTTGTATTGCAATCAACTGAATATACAGTTATTTTTAGACTTTTAGTTTAAAATTAATTTGGTATAGTTTTCTTTCTGTATTTTAAAGAACCTTAATTTATTTGTGTCTACAATCTTTGGTGGGGGTCTCTTTCAAAACTAGTTGTAGTGTCTAGTTTTGCAAATAAGAGGCAATATATAAAAATAACCCCAACAAAGTAAAAAGGTAGGGTGAAGTTTAAAGGTAGAGGAAGAGCAGGTTCATATTTGCTATGAAGACAGTCATGGTTTCTGCCTTCTGATGATAGCCAGAGCTAAGATAATAAGCTCAAATCAAGTTCTGTTAACGGACAGTAATGTGGCCATAGCTGCTATTGTCTCCAGCAGTACTCTGCATGCAGTGTGCTTCCTATCTAGGATTTCCAGCTGAGAAGGATGCTGGTTTGGTTCCTTTCTGGAAGATTTCACACTCCAGCACTGTTTATATGAGATCAAAT
>PVKC010004979.1:0-14718 GCA_004027635.1 Crocidura indochinensis | reverse complement strand
GTACATAATCAATCCATGACGGCAAGAAATGTCAGACTGAACATTTTTTTTTGCCTCTAGTTAATGACTTGTCATCCTAGGGAAAAAAAACTCTAATCAAAGATGAATTTAAATGATCCTTCCTTTGTGCTTTCATAAAAATATGGAAGGTTATTTTTTACAGTGTGATAAAACGGTAACTTGACTTTGTGTCTATGTGGCATTGTTTCAAAAGGCAGGAAAAAGCTCTTTCTCACCCTGAAATATGTCATCTTGGGTTATAGGCTGGGGCATTATGAATAATGACACCCCAGTGAATCTACTCTATCCATAGAGGTCTCTGAGTTTTGAGAACCAAATTCATTACAGAAATACATTTTAGACAAAAAGTAGAATCAACTTTAGGACTCCCAAATGGATGCACTGAATGGTGTTTTATTTCCATATTAGTGAAATTTGAATTGAATTACTTAAATCAAACCTCTTTTGCATTCAATTGAATAATTATTAACCAGTCATCAAGTAGATAAGAACATCAAACATTTGTTATTCAGAGAAACACAATTTAATAAGGGAATAGTGTTTTTCATTTAAGCTTTATTTGTTTAATGCATATTTTTATTCTGTTTAAACTGCATTATTTGAATTTAAGTCATGTTCTACATCCTGAGGGAAAAATATTCATGTTTTGGGAAAAGTAGCTGTTAATTAAAATGTTATTTTAAATATATTAATCACTTGTCAGTACTCATGCCTTTGTATGAGAACATTATGCTGTTATACATTTTAATAGTTACACATCCCATAATTGCCTAAGTGCTTGTTTGCAGGACACTTGCTTATTATTTCTAGGAGCATCAAGGCTGTATTTGGAAGAAGCGGCAATTAGGTGCTCAACTCCACCATGGACTAGCAATTTCAGAAGACTCTTAACTGCTCTAAGTCTAAATTTTATTCCATTCAAAATGAGATTGTCAGAACCACTCCCTAGGTTCTAGTATTTGCTTATTATTATTTATGCTAACTTAACCAAAGTCCTTTTAGACCATTGCAAGTTATTCACTCCTCAAGTGTAATTCATGCAAGATGCCTCATAAAAGTTAAAAATAGCATCTTTGTCTATGGGGTTAGGTAAAGTTAACTGTCCCAGTGAGTTTGATCCTTTTAGTATTGAGTTTTAATTCACCAAATTAAAATATCAACTTAAATTAACATTCTTAAGGATGGATATTAGATACCCTGATTGGACACCCACTATTTACTTTTCCAGAGAGTTTTGTTAGTGATGAATTCCAGCACTACTACATACACAAAAGGTAGGAAAAATTACACTACAAACCTCTGTAGACCCATCACTCAGACTCAACAGTTTTTAGTATTTTGACCACACTTGCTTTAATTCCTCCTCTTTCACTTTTAAATATTCCAAAGCAAACAATATTTCATTTTGGTTCACTCCAAAAATAGCATTCATCATAATTATAACCTTATCTTGGCCTTTAGAAACTAAATCATAAATCATTCTTATTAATATAATATCCAAGCAATTCATATTAACATTTTTCTAATTATCCCTCAAATAAATATTTTATTATTGAACTATACAACTCAGGTTCAAAACAAAGCCCACACATTGAATTGTGGTTGTTATATTTAAAGTTATTATTAGTGGAAATATGAAGCAGAGGAAACTTTTCACTTGTTCTGTATTATGTATTATGTTCTTATATATTATGTGCATATATTCTTCTGTATTATGATTATTTCAAAATAACCACATGAAGTATAAACATCCCTTATCATAATACATCTGCCTAAAATGGTAAATTGCATTTGCTTTAGAAATTGAAGTTATCACTATAGATATAGGGAAAAATGTGTTAAGATCAATTTATATAGAACGACAAACTGAAAAGATACTTTACTTTGCCTGTATTTTCTTCCGAGGAATCACTTTTTAGAGAGAGCAATGTAAGATAATTGCTATTAGATAGCTGGACACACCATTAGAGATAGAGAGATGAAATTAAAGCCATGAAATTGTTTCTATGGGCCTCTATAAATAGTATTATCTCTCCTGTGAAATAGAAACATCGCGAATTGGAGTTATTTTTGTTTGTCTAGTGTAAAGAAGAGATACAGAAATTCTTTTCATTGAAAAATTTATTTAAACATTTATACTTTCAGTTTTATCCATCTTCAGTTAGCTGTTTAAAATTTTTTATTCAGAAATCCTATTTTAAAAGTCTTCTCCACTTGGTATTCTGAGTAATGAGTATTTCCATGAAAATTGGCATGAACTGTCAAACTACTCATGGACATTATTACATTAGCTATAACATAACCAATACTTGGAGATGCTTAGATATACCACCTATATTCTATCAAATGAAACCTCATTAAATGAGGCATTTGTGTTGAGGAATATATTTCTTTGATGTTCCTAGGGATTCTATGAAGAGTTTCTTGAGACTCTTCCAAGTGGTGAAAATTCTAAGTGAATGGAAAATTTTTTATCTATGCTCTATATGCATAAGGATCCTCAGAGTCTCATCTCAGAGGCACTGCTAAAACCAAATAGAAAAATCAAAGCTGTTGGGGATATGGCAAGAGGACAGAGAAAGATCCTCTGTCTCTTTCAGAGCAGAAGAAAGCTGAGGAGATTCTTTTCTCTTCCCAAATCACTTTATCCCTAGACAAAGAATAACACTGTATGTAAGTTTTCACATACCGTTTGCCACTTGGCCTTTGATCGTTCTGCTTCAAATTTGGCAACTTCTTTACGATCATGAAATGAAACCAGCAGCTTCCAAATGCACAGTAGGACGACACCAATGATAAGAATAGCCAGTGAAACACCCAACATGATCATGGGAATGTTTGGGGGCTTTGGACAGTCTGGGAAACAATAGAAATTATATGAAGAGTGTAGTAAAACTTACATTTTGATGTAAGAAAACATTTCTCATTACATTTTACAGCCCTCATTTGGTTTCAATAGTAGAAAAATAGTAATAGATTTTATCTTGCCAAATTAAAAGAAAATTATTTGTTGGAGTAAATGTCCTATTTATTCAACATAAGTAGAAGAGGATATAAAGCAAGAAGTTGGTTTTCAAAACTAATGAGCATATGCTTTGAAGGGCTTGTTCTAAACATGACATTTTGTGCACATGGACTATTTAATAACCATAATAAAGACTATAGTTTCATCACCAAAGATGCTCTTTTATAGCTATAAAGCATAAATGCAATATACATACATATATATTTAAGTTTTTGCAATGGTATACTAGAAAATTACCTATCTAAAAGAATATTATCAAAATTATATAAAACTCCTGAATAGTTTATGTTTTTCTTTTAAAATATAGAAAACAAGAATTCTCTGCTCACCTGGAAAATACCAGACTGGAGTCAGAGGAGGTAGGTTCAAATCCTATCAAATGTATAGTAAGTACCTGTGTGACTACTATCAAGTCCCTTTATCACTCTGAGTCCCTAGACCCTCATATTTATAGCAAAGGAATGAGGCTTCAGGTTTTCCTTCATTTCCTAAAGAAATGATTTAAGCCTACGTGCTCATGATTATTAAACCTACCATTTCCTAGATCCTATTATTGAGATTCTGATTCAGTAGGACTCAAATGAGTTCACAAATTTTATATTAGGAAAAATATACAATTGATTCTTCTCCAGAGCAGCTTAGGGAATGAGACCATCCATAGTCCTTTTAATATGAACATTCCATATAATATTATTTTTACTCTATTGATGACATTAACACAGATTTACAGTTACTTAACATGTTCCTTCACTGAGAGCACAATGATGAATAATCCTTATAAAATTCCTGGGAGATAATACATTTCTTAATGAAACATTATAATTAATCTCTCCCTTGTTTTTACAGGGAAAATTTCACATACGCATTATTAAATATATGTATCCCTCTGCAAGAAAAGAGACAATTCCACTGCATCTGGGGAAGGAATGAGTCATGCTTAGATTATATGGACTCTTCTTGCTTTTGTATATCTAATAAAGAGAGTTATACACACAAAACTATTCCTGCTACTTTCATGGTAAGGATCTACAGCTAACGTGAATTTATGTGGGATTAATATCCTCACAGCATGAGCTTCTCACACATTTCTGTTCTCTGGCCAAAAACCTTTGTAAGGAGATTATAAAAATAGATAAAGGAGCTAATGAAATAGCTACTACAACACAAAGATGGAAAGACATGTTTCTAACATAGCAAATGAACCATGACTACTTCTAATAGGTTAGCACCATTCCTGCAAAGAACGCAGCAGGTGTGTGTCAATGAGAAGACATACTGTCTGCATCTTTGACTACTAAATATCTCGGGTGGGGTGCAGTCTATTCCTGCTCAAATTAAGATGAAACTCATTCAGATCTTGTAGCCAGAGTGTGAATTAGGAGGGTTTTCTATTAAGGTTTAAATTAAAGAAGAGCAAGCTTGGTCCGTAGCAATAATTATTTGAAAACCTTCAAGTGATTGAGAATTAAACATTTACCTATAAAAAAGATTTTGACTCAAGAACTAGAACAGATATCTTGCAACAAAGGTTCCATTTTATAAACACTGTTTGGTATTTCTTAAGATGTTCAGATTGAACATATAACTGGTGGGAGAAGAGGACTGTTTCTGTCATTGTGTCTGTTCAGTGCTGCACCTAATTAATTCAAATCTCTAGAGTATCTAGATGCTGAGTAGCTGTACCACATGTCACTACTAAGTACATTATAACTTTTCTAAATTTAATTGTGCATTGCAAATAAAATACATATATTCCACAGGTATGGTAAGAAAATATATAAAATATCTCATTTATAATCTGATTATATACTAGAATGAATATATAGGCAATCATGTAATAAAATATATTAAAATTTATTTTTTGCTCTTTTCCTTCATAATGAAGTTACGAGAAAATTTAAAAAAGACATTGGCTAGTATAACATTTCCATTGGGCAGTGTTGTCAATATTTAGATTTAGATATTATTATTATCATACAGCCAGTGGGAGGCAGTATAGCACAGTAGTTAAGAGTCTGGGCTGCAGACCAGCCTGTCAGTTACCCAACTAGAACTGGTGCTTAATTGGTGCCAAGATCTTGTACATTTCAACTTCCTTGCTTATAAAATGGAAATAATAGCAATACCTACTTTATGTGTATGTTGAGAGTATTGAATGAAGGCATGTTATATGCAGAGAACAGTATGATAGTAGTAAGGGTTCAATAAACAAGAGCTGCTATTATATTTACTTTTTCTTTCTTTCTTTTTTTTTTAATTCTCAAAACTCCAAGAGTCTGAATCTTCCATGTTTGAATCCAGGGGCATAACATTCACACTGACATCTTTCACAGAAAGTGTTCCCAACTACCATCCTTGTCTATGATCTTCTGAATGTAGTTCTTAACCTCTTAGTGTCACTCCAGATGCAGGAGAATGAAGATAAGTGCTCTGATGGTTAATTTGCTTTCTTAAATGTTTTAATTGATAGATGTCTTGCGATTTAAAGTATTTAAAGTATTGTTAATGATTATTTCTAGTGCATATAATTCCAACACGACACTCCTTATTTGATGGTGATGATTTGCGTGAAGAGATTGGTTTCTTTTCAATTTGTTTGGTAAGCCCTAGGAATTGTTAATGTCTGTCTCTTATTGTCTAATTTTCTCCTGCTATGAGCAGATTCCCCTGGGAATAAAGAGTCTTAAAACTGTGAAAGAAACCACAGACTGTGAATGGGCTCTACCCTTGGGGCCCTAGAAGCTTCCTTATAGCTGTCTAGGGGATTCTTGGAAAGTGACAGAAAAGTCATTCTTCTCTCATTTTGCTACATAAAAGTGGGAGAATAAAATGCTTTAAACAATGAGATTTGAAAGAATATGAGTGCTTTCCAAAGTAGTATAACAATTTGATGTATACGCATTGTGTGCAGTGAAGTAATTTATTAGCAAAGGGGTATTCCAATTGGGTAATTCCAAATACACACAGATGCGCACATACACACAAATGCACACACACCAACCCACCTAGACCTTAGGTTCTGAAACTGTGGTTGTGATCCCATACTAAGTTTGGTAACTGGATGTAAGAGTGACAGAAAACTTGGTAACACTTGGAATAAAAGCTTGGGTCAAAACCAGGGCACAGAGATGATGAAGACTATCATTTTTACCTCCAATTCCACCAGCAATATAATATGTTACCATACCCCTTTGCATAGACACTCTAAGTAAAGGGACATATTATTCACAGAAACAACTCTTATCTTAGGGATAAGACCCATACTTTTTATAATGAAGGGTTGCTTCCCACCCTGAGCTTATGTCATATGGACCCAACTTAGACTCCATGCGTTTGAACAGCAACCGTCCAATCTAGAACCCCAGATCCCGGAAGTGGAACTGACACAGGTTCCAGCAACAGCACCAGAACCAAACTCCTCCCAGGGAAACTCCAAATGCTGTCCCAGCACCAACTTGTACCATTTTTTACATGACATCCTGACATGAGGAAACAGCAACAAATGAGCTAAGAGAGGGCTGCCCTATCTCACCACCTAATGGTATGATAAAATTGGGAAACATGTCATCCTATGCCCTAAGCAAAAACCAAAATTACTATTTACAGAAGACTGACTTTGGCAAACATGGTCTGGACAGAACCTATCGAGGGACCAATGAGGAAGTTCCTAGCCTAGGCCTTGGCCTAGAATTTGTACAAAAACCAAGATCCCTAATTCCAGAGGTCTGACTTTGATAACTGCGACTGAGCAGAAATTCTGGAACCATGCTGAAAGACTATACCCTAGGACCTAGGCTCTGTCTTAGGATCTGAACAAAAACCAAGACCACTAATTACAGAAGACTGATCATGAAGCAGTAATGGAACAGAACTCCTAGAACCATAAAGAAAAACTCTCCTAGCCTTCACCCTATGACCTACGCAAATAACAAGAGTTCCAGCTACAGAGGCAGGATGTCATTATCCATATCTGAGTGGAAAGTTACCCAACATGATAAAAAGACCTTGGGGTAAATGAGTGAGTATGGAGCCTGCAGTTGTTCCCATGCCAGTTTGCTTCAAGGGCAGAGAAACCCTGTATCTCTTAGGCCTAGGGAATTTCCATTCTAAGTTCCCCAATATTTACAGTGCCTATGCAAAAATAAATAAATAAATAAATAAATAAAAGAAGAAACACAAGAAGTTGTGTTTTAAGAAGTTGCTGGTCTGTTTTTTGTTGTTTTTGTTATTGGTTTTTGTTTTGCTTTGTATTTTGCCATAGTTGACGGTTTTGATTTTTGGTGTATTTTGTACTTTTGTTATTATTCCCTTATTGTTTTTTGTTTTTGTCTTGTTTTGTTACCTTTTTCTTCTTTTTTCCCTTCCTTTTTCTAAATGGATATTTATAATACCTAGACAGACTCCTCCTTGTTTTTCACTTTTTTGTTTGCCTTTCTCCCCCCCTCAACCACTCGCCCATGGTACCAAAACCAGACAGTCATATGTTCATTTGGTGGAAATAAAAAATGATCAGACTTGAATAGCAAATCCAGAGTCAACCACAACAGAATCAATATCCAATCTACAACAATCTGTACAAGTGAAGAACAGTTCCACTAGTATTATGGGAAGGTAAAGGAGTGAGATGTGGGATGCATGCTGGGAACAGGGATGGAGGGAGGACAACACTGGTGGTGGGAATGCCCCTCATTCATTGTCACTATGTGCCTTAAATATTACTGTGAAAGATTTGTAATTCACTTTTACCACAATAAAAATTAAAAAAAAGAAAATTTGGCAACAGTAAAAGGCTTCTGAGTGAGCAATGTAATGATCAAAAAGTAATTAAAAATTAGCTGGAAATTAATCAGAGATGTTTGTTCTTAGCATTGAGGAGTTGCAAATTAAACCCATTACTTAAATAAAAAAAATCATTAAATTAAAAGTAGAGCCTGTAGTAAAAGTTAGTTTTTCCTGCTTTCTGAATAGAATCAATATTACAAGAAGTTCTAATTTTAGAAGAATTTACAAAAACCATTTTACAGTCAAAAAATAGGAGATTGTACGTATAGTTGAAGAGTTTGACTTTACATAACTGAGGAAGAGGAGACATTTGTTTTGTCATTATTTTCTATAAAGTAATTCTTCTGTGGATAATATGATTAATCTTTCCTTTCTTAACTAATTATATCTAATGTGATTTTTAGATATTAGTTTGAAAGACTTATGACTAATGTGAGATTTAATTCTCAAAGTGACTTTTACCCACCTGAGCTTCTAGGCCATATTCACTATCATGTCTATGTTTCTTTTTTGTTCCTTTTTCCTTTTGCAAATGCTCAGAACTAAATATATTTTCTAATAATGTTTTATTGCTTCTTTTATAAGGTCTTGAAGTTATTATTTATTTATTTATTATTTATTTATGCAATTAGTTTTGGGGCAACATTACGGCAGTGCTCAAGGATCACTCCTGGCAGGCTCTGGAAACCATATGGGTTGTCGGGGATTAAACCTGGGTTGGCTACATGCAAGGTAAGTGCCCTAACCACTGTACTACTGCTCTGGCAGTAGTTACTTTGGTTACTTTGAAATATATATATATTTTTTGCACAACTTGATACTCTTGGTTTCAAACTCAGTATTTAATATTCTATTGACACATGATTAAGGCAGTACACAGAGTAAAGTTCATTTATGTTCTAGTCTGTGATTGCTTCTACTTTATGGGGCAGGACTTAAGCCACAGGCTTTTGAAATGAGTTTGCCGATACACTTTGGTGAGATCTAACTGATGCAGTTGATATTTTTAAGGAAAGGTTTAGAAATGCATTCTTGAGATAAAATGCTCAGGTACCTGTGGGTATCAATTATCACAGTCAGGACTGTGTCAGGACACAGGCTATAACTCTATTAAGGTCATCTGGAAAGTGTTCAAACACAGTGTCAGGGTCACAATCAAATGAAAATAATGTAGTAAGCTTTCTAACTGTGTCTGATATTAAAGTTTGAGAACTCAGTAAAATTTCCTTCTCATTTACTTCTTCCCTACCATCATCATCCTCTGCCTCAAAAAGTTTTAAGCCCATTACTCCTCTTCTTCCTCCTCCTTCCTCTTCTTCCTTGTTCTTGTTCTTGTTCTTCTTTTATTCTCCTTCGCTTCTTTTTCTTCTTTTCTTTCTTCTCTCCTCTTTTCTTTCCTCCTCCTCTTTTTCTTCATTTACTACTACTACTATTACTACTACTACTACAACTACTACTACTACTACTACTACTACTACTACTACTACTACTACTACTACGACTACTACTACTACTTTTACTTCTTTTCCTCTTCCTCCCCCACTTTTTTTCATCTTTTCCTGATTTTTCCTCTGCCTCTTCCTCTTCCTCCTCCTCCTTCTCTTTCATCTTACATTAGTATTTGTTTTTAGGAATCAAAAGATATCTGGAAAGGATTTTCACTTTTATGACAAAATTTGAGAAGAAAGCACAACATTCAGCCTGTTTTGTAATGAGCTAGTTTCTGAGGCTGTGCACAAGTGACATTGCTTTTGGAGTAGTAAATGGCTCAGCTTGAATAGCAGCTTGTCCAGCTACTCAACAGGATAACAGCCTTTTACTGGAACTTCGAGATGCAAGCTTTGTCTCAATTTGCTTTGTGCATACATTAGCATGTTGATTCAAAGATAGCAGATAAACCTAAAAGCATTCATAATGAAGATGCTCAGAGACTTGAAGTCCTTGGATGAGATTTAGGCTGTGACCAATAATAATGTAATGATTACACCCAATTATGGTCTTTGTTTGGAAAAAATACAAAGGTTTGGGGCAGATTAGCACGTGGGAAAGTTGCACTTTTTTAAACAATTGAAACACAACTACAAACATGTTTGTAATATTGGTGCTTAAATAAAGATATTATAAAAAAGAGAACAGTGTGATACAGTAGTAAATGAGGCAAACAGTCAAGCCTAGTGTTGACTTTCAAACCTTCAGTTCAGTTACAATAGTGGTGAGCTCAAAGGTTTTGATAGACTTCAGTGCCTGCCTTGATAGACTTGAACAACTTAGAGATGCTAATAAAATACTCTTCCTTGGTCTCCAACCCTTTATTCATTCCACAGTCCTCAACACCTCAATTTCTAAGAACCCAGACTAAAACATGCCCTCATCATCAGTTCCAGCATTTCTATGGGAAACTTGTCTTGATTCCAAAGTCTAACTTTCTCCCTATTTTATACAGATTGTACATTTGCCATATATTGCTGCTTTTACAATGTGTCAATGTCTTTGTATGTGTATAATTTGGTATGATTTGATAGATTTTTATTTGGTCTTGAAATGCTAAGTTTTCATACAAATCAGTGGTCACTACCTTTAGTCATTTTACTTCTAGCTTTTTGTTATATTAAAGTTTTCATAGGAAATCTGAATCTTTCATGATGAAGAGTTTTATTGCTGGGGTTTTCTTGTTTATTTTTACTCAAATATTTCTTGAGTTCAAAGCCAATTCTGACTCCAAAGATGCCATAACTTCCCTTGCAGATCATTGCTTTCCTCACTTGTTTACAGTCTTGATATTGGTATTTAAGATTCATTATGATAGGCTTTGAAGTGACACATATTTAACATACATTATTCTATTTTGTCCTTGAGTCAATCATAGGATTAAAACCCTCACCTCTCATTTTACAGTTGAAGATATAGAGATACAGAAAGGCAAGTATCTTTCAGACTATCAAGCAGCTATTACTAATGGCAGTGAAATTGGCCTAAGTATTTCCTGACTCAGAACTAATACTTTTCAACTGCTAGTTTATTTCCTATTGTCTTTCCTAAAACGTTTTGCTTATATCTCAAATAATCAGTCCACTTTTCTATGATTCATCTCTCAGCTTTCAAGACACACTATTTTATGCATATATCACATCTTACCTTCTGGGTCATTAGATCATACTGAACCTCAAAATTTATCATTTAATTAGAAATTAATTACTCTGTAAAATAATTAAAAATGCATTTACTGGTCAGCTCTCGAAATTGACTCTCTGGTAGTATTTCTTGCATAGACAATATATGATAATGCACTCACCTTTCTCATTGATATTGTGAAGGATGGTTTTCCCCTCATTATCTGTAGTTACTAGGAATGTAATGAGACATTCATTTTCTCCTTGCAGAGAACAGGAAACAGAAGTATCCTTTGAGAAATCTGCAGATAAGTCATTCATTAGTTTAAATGATATTCCATATTTTTTAAAACAGCATAATTGACTTGTATTATGTTGTAGTATGCTAATTGGAATTTTAACATTACAGAATAGAAATAGAAAAAAAACCCTAGGATTTTCTCTACTAAGATATTAGATTTTAATCATGCTACAGAACAGTTCCAGATAAAATCACTCAAATACATTGAGTGAATACCATCAAATACATTGACTTACTGAATTGATGGGGGAAGGATTTCAAGAGAGTGAAAGTATATCTTACTCTTAAGACTGTTGCCTTAAGAATTGAATATTATGCAGCAGTCAGGAGAGATGAAGTCATGAAATATTCCTACACATGGACGTACATGGAATCTATCATGCTGAGTGAAATAAGTCAGAGAGAGAGAGAGAGAGAGAGAGAGAGAGAGAGAGAAACACACAGAATGGTATCACTTATCTATGGGTTTTAAGAAAAATGAAAGATATTCTTGCAATAATAATAATTTTCAGACACAAAAGAGAAAAGAGCTGGAAGTTCCAACTCACCTCAGGAAGCTCACCACAAAGAGTGACGAGTTTAGTTAGAGAAATAACTACATTTTGAACTGTCCTAAAAATGAGAACATATGAGGGAAATGGAGAGCCTGTCAAGAGTACAGGCAGGGGGTGGGTGATGAGGAGGGAGATTTGGGACAATGGTGATGGGTGGTGTTCTTTACATGACTGAAACCCAAACACAATCATGTATGTAATCAAGGTGTTTAAATAAAATATATTAATTAAAAAAGAATAATAGGGGGTCGGGCGGTGGCGCTGGAGATAAGGTGCCTGCGCTAATCTAGGACTGACCGCGGTTCCATCCCTCGGTTCCCCATATGGTCCCCCGTGCCTGCCAGGAGAGACTTCTGAGTGAATAGCCAGGAGTAACCCCTGAGCGTCACCGGGTGTGGCCCCCAAAAAACCAAAAAAAAAAAAAAAGAAGAAGAAGAATATTTGTAAAATCATTAAAACACATATATAATCTTTGATCTTATCACAATAAGTACTGGAGAAAATATATTAAAAATATTAGGACAGTATATTATCTTGCACAGACCTTGAATAAAGTATAAAGATTAAATAAAAAAAAAGTATTGAATGACAGGGGCCAGAGAGATAGCATGGAGGTAAGGCATTTGCCTTGCATGCAGGACAGTGGTTTGAACCCCAGCATCCTATATGGTCCCCAAAGCCTGCCTGGGGCGATTTCTGAGTGTAGAGCCAGGAGTAGCCCCTGGTGTGATGCAAAAAAAAAAAAAAAAATTGAATGGCCCAGATTAAGTAACCAGGATTATATATTCTTGAATGAGAGCACATGAGAGGATACCTAGGTTATATTTCAGAAAGAATAAGTATCAATTTTATAATAATTTCTAGAAAAGTTTTTAAACAGCAATACAATAGTCAAGTTTGCTGATAATCTATTTCCACAATAATAGTATAAATTAATATTAAGAAAAAATGTAAGTGTCCTGGAGTTCAGACCAGTAGCATTGAGGTACATCCCAGGTCAAAAGAGATCTGTGAAGACAATTTGCCTATATTTTAACCTTACTTATAAGAATTATAACCCAATATAACCCCAGTTTAAATCTAAAACAATAATGTGGTCTAATTTTTAAGTATTTTCTAAATAAAGAATTCTTTATTCATTGAGCTAACTCAAAAAGCAGAAAATTTTGTCATGATAGAAATATAAAATGGGTCAGAGCAATAGGGGTCAGAGCAATAGGGTATTTGCCTTTCACACAGTTGATCTGGATGAACCTGGGTTTTGATCTTTGGCATCCTATTTGGTTCCCAAGCCTGCCAGGTGCAATTTCTGAGATCAGAGACAGGAGTAACCCCTGAGAGAAGCTGGGTGTGGCCCCAAAACCACCCAAATTGTAATGCAGCCTATTAAGATATTAATGCTATATTTATCAATTCTAGTAGTCTGGTAGTATTCCAGTAGTCTAGAAGTATTCCAAAATTATGTAACATGTTCTTTATAAAAAACAAACTTAAATCCCTAGCTTCTAAATTAAAGATTTTAAAATAAAATTATATACTCTAAGTATAAATAGAATATTTCTTCTTTACCAAAACTTTCAAGACACAATGATCAGAATATTAAAATTGAAAGTGTTCCAGATAATCTCAGATATATGCCTGCTGGACTTGTACCTTTTTTTTTTTTTTACTAATTTAAAGAAGACATTTACCAAATAGAATCTTCATGTATTCCTGTGATTCTAACAAAAGAGATTATTCTTGACTTAAAATGCAGAAATACAATATATTTATAAGACAGAAATACAATCATATTTATTGCACTTAACATAGAGAATAAAATGTCAGGATCTTTGAAAAGTATCTTGTAATGTCTTTAAAAACCAGTAAGAATTTTTTAAAGGCCATGCCCAGCATTTTTTAGGTGTACTCCTGGCTCTATATTCAGGAATAAGTCCTGGCAGGCTCAGGGTATTATATGAGATGCTGGGGAACAAACATGGATTGACTGTGTGAAAGGTAAATACCTTAATCCATTTATTCTATTGCTCTTGCTCAGAATTCAATACTTTCCAGACTTCAAATGGTAGATACGAATGGTTAATTGTTTTACAATTATTAGAAGTATTTATTCATAAGGAATAAAATCTAATTGCAAAATAATTTTCCTTTGGTTTTTCTTAATATTGATGATCCTTTAAATCACCTAAGTAGTTTCAAATTGATAATCCGAGGATGTACCACCAGGTATTATAATTCAGGTCAGTCCTCAGCTGGAAAAGACAACCAACACCTCCGCTGACTCAAACTGTGTGGCCCTACCGACCAACCCTTCCTAAAGTGGACTATTGATGGACACTGGACTTAACCCTAAAGATCTCCCATACAAGAACTCTACCCAAGACCCCCCTACCACAAATGTTTTTCCAACCTCAAGAAGGCCAGGGTATGCGATGAAAAGGTGTCGGGAAACCCATACTCCACAAAAGAATCTCAAAAGAAAATGGGGAAGCCTATACATCCATCATAAGTATAGGACCGGTATAATACTACCTCTTTATTTTTCATTCCAGTTCTTTATTTTTACTTCAGTTTTTAAAATCTTTTTAAACCATATGTGAGCAAATATATTTTATTTATATTTTTGTTTTTTTTGGACTTGTGACTTGTCTCTCTGATCTCCTTTTTCCTCCCCCAAATACACCAACAATATAATGGAGCACCATCTCTCCCTGCAAAGGCGCACTAAAAAAGGGGAAATCACACGAATGTAAACAAGCTCTTATCCACTAGGGATAGGAACTCATACTTATTTACAATACATGGGGAGCTCCCACCTGGAAAACGTGTCATGTGGACCTATCATAGACCCCAGGAGATTAGACACCGACTGTTCAGCCTAGAATCCTGAATCCCAGATATAGAAATGACACAGTTCTGCACAAC